>DWRA01000506.1:0-24062 GCA_018250295.1 Spathilepia clonius | reverse complement strand
GAAAAATGAAAACAAAGCAACGGACGCGGCAGTTGAATGGGGCGAAAACCAAAAAAAAAAAACGAAAACTAGATACGGTAACAGATTGTATTCAAAGCAAATCCCGCGCGGCCCAATCCTGATCACATCTTAATCCCTAATAGCCGCGGTCTTTATCAGCCCAAGCTAGGGTTGGCACAAGGAAAGTTACTTTAGTTGCTGGACACGTTACTGAACCCCAAGGTTGACTGTTGTTCGATTTTATTAAATGTCTTTTGTCCCATATAAACAAGCACGCAGTTTACTTGATGGTAAGTGGTCACTGCCGTCCATGGACATCACAATTTCATATAGAATCGGGGTTTTACTTGAAGCCGCTGGGGAGTAACATGATGTATCATTTACGACTGTTAATTAAATATTATTTCAGAAGAATAAACTCAACTAGAATTCTGGTTCAACACTTACGAGTTTATTAAACTATTAATGTAATAATTCTATGAACAAATCGAATGATTTCATGTTCGTCGACTATATTTATGTATGAGAAATATTACAGATCTACTTTTACTTACAATCCTTTCTAATATTTCGAATAACCCTGCGTTTACACCAATACTTCACATCCAGTAGAAGCATCCTGCCTTAAGAGGTATTTTACCAATTTTTTTCTTATAGGCATTATCTTATCTTTTTACAGGAATAAGAATTAACAGGGATACTTCTTGCCCCATCCCTAGCATCGTCCAACATGGCCGCCACATTCGCACAACTCTCACGTCGCGCGACATCTTGCTCCGGCTGTTTTTGTCCTCGACGCAGCCCGTGGTACCATTCCGAACTAATAAATAATATTATAGGGTCCCTAAAAGTTCGGATCTTGTTTTTATTACATTTTTCCTCGAGATACAGATTGGGCGAATCGTTTAAATGTTTACTGCGATAAGTGTTGTGCTCTACAAAAGTTTATCATATAATATAAGATCTTAAAACTTTACTTTTCTAGGAACTTTCATCTTTTGTCTTAAGTATTTTTAATTAAGTATTGGTTCTTTTCTAATCTATATATATCTTGTGAATAAAAATCTAAATATTTTATTGAAAGTAGATTCCCTTAGAGAATTCTTTTTGAAAGTCAATAATAATCTACTCCTACTTCGCAAGCTATTTCGTTATGGTGATAAGCAAGAAGACATTCTTACCACAGAGAATTTTGACTGGAAATTATTACTAACACAACAATTACCATTAGCAAGCTAGCTTATTCAGTCTTGTGTGAACAATGTAATACTTATATGTGATCAATTATAAATCTATTATAATAGTTAAAAAATTATAAATGATTTTTAATAACATGTTACATCAACGTAAACAATTAGCGTGACAAATTGCAATCCCAAGTGTGATAAACGAGCGAATAGCCCGGCGTTGGTTTTATAACGCGAGATTCATTAAACACACTTAAAGTTAATATTCCTAATATGGATTTAACTATATATAATACACATCCTCCCTCGAATGGTTTTGAGATGATTGCGATAAACTCAAGGCTTGACAGAAAATTATTGGTTCCAGCAAATTATTTAAATAGCTTATTACTTAAAGCGAGAACTTTACCTTTTGTAGTGACTCACAGACATACATTGATTTAAAGAGCAGCCTAAGAAAAGTCATTATAATAAACCATAAAGATTCTACATAAATTACATCCCGTTAAAGCATGTTTAGTTTTTAATAATAGAAGTTTATTGCACGAAGAAATGCTTTATTGAATGTAATGCTTGAAGGATGCTAAGTGGAAGCAAATGCTTAAGAAATATTTTTATTTACGATATGCGTAATCAACAACCTGTCACTGGACAGCAATTATCGTTTAAGAGTTACTGCGGATATATTTTAACTATATGTGTTTTAGTCAGTGCTATCAATTATTTATCATATGCAAAGAAACACTTAAACTTGGATGTAATCCTCCCTTTACAAGAAGATAGATGAATAAAAGTAAACTATGTATTTTGTGCGTCTGTTTTTGCCTTATAACAACGCTATGTACAGCCGTCTGATTGAAGGAGGTTGTCTTAAACCTAACTCAATATTATTTCTGTGAATTACTAAGAATTCTTGAGAATATAACCATCAATCTAAATTAGAAACCGATGAACATCAACAGCCACGTTTTACAAGATGGAAAACAGTATGTTAGGTGTTAGCCTGTTTTAGCCACCGACAAGTCCCGTTCATATCCATCACGCTATGGCAATGTAGGTCGGACCGGTCCTTTCAGCAACGCTAATTGACGTTCGACAGATAAACCATCCGACAACAAAATAGCCAGAAGATCCTACCAAAAAATATAAAAAATACACTCAATAACAACAACTCTAACGTCCAATTCGCAATAACACGCTTCATGCAGAATTCACTTAGACATTCGACTGCGTGCACCATAAAGAAAGCTATGCGAACCTAAAATAAAAAGCTACGGGACATTGATCTGTCGTGGTCTCAGAATAAAACTCATTTTATTGAGTGATCGCTCAGCCCTTGTCACGTTTTATATCATTCAAAACCGGAACCCGTTATGGTGATGCAAGGGGTTACACAGGGTACGATCGTTGGTCCGTTTTATAACTTAATTTGTATCGATCAAGGTTGAGATTGAACCGTGATGGGCGTGGCGGTTGTGACGGTCTGTGGTCGGTGGCCGCGTGCAACAAGTCGGAATGCCCGGTGCGAGAACCTGTCCGCTAAGAAATGCACTTCGGGTCGACTTCGTAAAACGTACGTCTCATGCTTTTACTACTATCAGTGAAGTCCGATGTCTTGTCAAGTGAATGTTAGGAAAAGTAATATGTGCTTTTACAGTACTTTCATATTTATCTCTTTGTTGCTGTATCGCATCTTTCATGGATATGAACATCATAAATTAGCAATTCTTTATTATACTCGTATGTTTTCTTTTATTTTTATTTGCAACATCACTCAACGCATAGTTTAAATGACTCGCTGTTTCTGCTCGCACCGAGATATCTTTTTGTAATGTTTAAAATTTTATTACCATTTGAACTAACATAAATTATTGTAGTCATAAGTTAAGAGAGTTAATTTGCAAGTTTGTAAACTTGTAGTCAATTAGGAATAAGCAAATGTAGATTTATTCACACAACGCGAGCCGTTAAAGAATTGCAATTATTTTATATTTATGGGCCATACATTATTTACAGGCTACGTTGATATTACAGGATGTACTTCTAAAGGGGAAGCAATTACATTTACATTATGAGGCATTGTTTTTATTTTTTGTATAAGGTAAATGTTTATTTGTATCTTATCAGGTTTGTCTGTAACCTGTAATTTGTGATAAGTTTAAGATTTCGGATTTTCATAACCAGCAGTGACTAGGAGGTGAATAGTACGTGGACTAACGAAATTTAGAGTTCTAGAATAAAATCTAATAGATTTTAAAATAAAATCTGATTCATATAAAAAGCTGTGATTAGTATAAAAATAATATTTCTAATATAACTATAAAAATTAGATTTCTAATTTTCATAGTTATATGCGAGATAAATACTAATTATCACTTGCTTAAACGGTGAGGAAGTCATTGAGAGAAAATTTACACACTTGAGTTAATTTACATACAGTTCTTAAGGATGTGTGTAGTTAACCAATCCATCCGAGGTGACCCATGCTTAGCAGAGCGGGATAGAAAAAGGTCGACGACGACCTGTAACCTGGAACATAGTAGCGCTTAACACTGTTATTAGATAGAAATAGAGTCAAAAGCTTGCGTCAATTTGATCCTTTGAAACGAAATGTGCCAATTTGTTGTTTCCATTCATTTGGTTCATTGTACGGAGTTTCTCATTCATATCTAAACAGATCCTAATTCACAAACGGACCGAATTATACGAAAACAAGGTCCATATTAATAAAATTAATTTCCGGAAGCCACTGGACAAGGATGAAACGGCCGGAGAACCGAACGCGTGTCCCTCGTGTCCACTTTATTTCATTACTAATTCACTGGACATCCAAATTAAAATGACCTTTATTCTTCACAGGAAAACGGCTTTTTGCTAGCCTTTTCGCGATGCTTTTAAGATCAATTTCCCGTGAAGTTTTACGGGGACTTAGGTTGTTTGGGTGTAAGGTATGAGTTAAGGCGTATCTAGATGGGTCGCGAAGTGTTTTTTTAATCCGTAATGGCCGGGGAGGCGCTGATAACGCCCGGTATGTATGATATACGGTGCACTGAGGAAGTATTTGGGACAGTGTGCAAAAAATAAGGAGGTGGCTTCTGTTTAAGATTCTAGTCTTATCTGGGGTGCATCACAAATACCCATGGGCGGCAGTTGCCACTTACCATCAGGTGGACTGCATGCTCGTTTGCTACTTCATCATATAAAAAAAGATAAAATAAGATATGATTATCAATAGTTATCAGCAACTATCGCCAACGATGTTAGCGTGGTTCGTCGCTCATGTACTAGCTACCTAATTCAAAATTGAGTGCAGACGCCGTGACTTATTTCCATGCCCTCAACAAGCATAAATAAATATTAACAAAAACGTATAATAAAATAACAATATAAAACAACTTCTCCACACCACGTAGCCAGGGTAGCTCTGGCGGGCGGTAGTTCGTAATTAATAGCCCCGTAGCACGTGATCGCGGAATCGAACCCGCGACCACCGCTGCGTGTTTTATTGCTCCAGTGTCCGCCGCTCCACCTGCGATAGATTAGAAACTGTTACAATGCGGGATCGGTTTCCTGGACGCAAATCTTTACAAATGAATCCTGGTTATGACGAACTGGTTTTGTTGGTGCACGCACGATACTTTAAGTACGTTTAATCGTATTCTACTCAACAAAACTCTCGAGTTAACTGGTAGATAACGTACAGTTTAAACAAGAGGATCTAGAAGCATGATTAGCTCACCAAGTAATACATGTATACCTAGAACCCTAAAATGGATTTTTAAAAATAAGTTCTATTATCTATATACACATCGCTTCTTTGCTTCAATAACGTGTTATCTTAAAAAACACAATTTTACAGTACAGCATTTTTTAAATTTCAAATGTATATTTTACTTAATTGTGTATTTTTTTACCTTTATTGTAGATAACGTACAAACTTTAACACCTTCGCTATTTCAAACCATAGGATACACAATTAAGTAAAATATTTTTTTGAAATTTAAAAAATGCTTTATGTAAAATTGTGTTTTTTAAGATAACACGTTATTGAAGCAAAAAAGCGACATGTCTTTTTTAAAAAGGGCATTAAATATCGGTATCAGATTTAGTTTCCGGATATTATTGTTGTAACTGGCTGGCTGGCAACTGTTGCCCATCGAACCCAGAATCCTAACTCAGGTCGGCCATAGATGCATTCTTACTCCTGAGTAATAGGTTGGAAGTTCTGGAATAACTATAGGTAAGTCTCTTTTACCACAACCTTACGTAACAGGAAACAAACAGCGCTTAACACTGTTGACATTACACTGATAAATGTGTGGCGATAGTGCCTCTGGAATCTAAACATATAGGATTCTACCAACAATACATTGGATATTAAGAACGGGTGTAACCTCTTAAAGTACTACCTACTATCTATATTGTTACAGTAAACAATGTATTTTAGTTCAATATTGGTAACTGAACTTTAACTACAAGCCACAAGCTCCACTCGCCACTCCTCAGTGCAGACAAGCACAACGACATGGTTTGTACAACAATGCTCTGTAACGCTTTTCATTTCATTTACGAGCCTCGCACCCCACTTAGCGTTGTATTTCCTATTAGCATAGTGAATTGGCTGCTTTAGTACGCTATTCGGTAATTAATTTAGTTAATTAACTGTAATGTTAGTGTTTCATGCAGTTATTGTTAGTGAAGACAGGTGTTATAACGAATATAGAGTAAGATATTTATTTTGCTGTTTCTAAGCATTCTGTTTGCGTTTGGGTTTATTGAAAATGTTCAGTTTTTAGAAGATAATATGTTTCATGTAAAGCGATGATAGCCTACTGTTACGAAATAAGCCATTCCACTTTTAGGAGACTCGGGGTTCGAATCCCAGACGAATGATTGATTGTTAACAGTTATTATGTTTGTATTAGAAATTAATTACCATTTCCTTTATCGGTCAGGTTTATATATAATGTTAAGATGTTACTAATAATAATCGGGGCCGGTTAGACATATCTGTAACTTTCGTGGAATATCATAGAAATTTTATTGAACAATGATGGTTAACAACGCATCGCGATTGTTAAATAGGATTTAACATTTAACAATCTTGTTGTTGCTCATCATGCGAACATCGCTGGCATTGATTGTAAAATTTACAATTGACATACAGCATAAATATGTGACTTAATCATTTCATTATTCTGTGTATTGTAAATATTAATTCATGTCATCAAAGAAGTGTTGTTTTACCTTACATCCTTAAAACTAAAACAGAGTAAAAGTAAGTTACTAAGGAGGTATGGTAGTGAGTCCGTGAGTCCGTAACCTAACTATCACACAGAATTATTCACATCTAAAGACGCTTTCTACACTTACAGCCCCACACTAGGATTCACTGTATCGTGGGTGCTATGGACACACACTAAGACGAATACACAGTCACCCAGACCCAGAACAGAAATCTAAATTCACCATTTAGATATGTCTAGCCGGGGATCGAACACGGAACCCACTGCGTGTCAGACAGGTATAGTGACCGCTCCGCAACGCGAGTCGTCACATCTAAGATAACAATAAATGAATAAATAAATAAAATAAATAAATAAAAGGTAACGAACGCTTCATCCATGTGATAAAATGAAAATAAGATAGTTAATAGTCAAAATACATAATGACAGTTATTAGTATAACTGTTTGCTACTAATTAGCCCCTCGCGGCTGTCACCAAGAACTAGCTCTTATATCATACATATAAAACATTACTCGCGTGGAAGTATGTTGCCGTCATTACCATTAGTTGGGAATGAGAAATGCTTTCATATCGCATTTCTAAACACTGTACTTCGTCTGTTTTAAGTGAATTAATATTCAAATGGCTTGGAATTAATCTTGGCTTAGTTGAATAAATTTTTATCGTTTTTCAGCCGAGTATAGCGTGGACCTTCGTTTATGTTTGTTAGATTTGTGTAGTCAGATACAGACATAAAAACACAAATTTGTTATATATTAAAACATTCCTTGTAAAATATAATTTCAAATAACAAGAGCTCTACCCAAATCGGATCAGTAGTTTTTTGAGAAAAGAAAATACATAGAGAGGACATTCAACATACATAAATAACTGTCGAATAAGTCGGTCAAACCTCTTATTTTGAAGTCTGTTAAAAAAGAAAAATGTTTGTAAACTTTACGGAATTACATACTATAATGATGTTACGTATAAGTAATGATAATGGCAAATGACAGTAGCTGTTATATTATTTGAAGCTGTATGAAAATAATGCAGCTTCTGTTTTCGGGTCTAATATTCAGATTATCTACTTAACATTCCAATATAATTTGCGAATAGATTACGGGTGTCTTTAAGGGATACCATTTAATATCAAGTAGGAATTTTTGTTAGTTAAAAATGTCATCATAATTTCCGAAAACTTACGTTATGCAACTTAATATTTATCAGAAATATGTGAACATCTATGTAATCGATTATATCTATAACGTTAAAACGTAAAAGAAATCCTTTTCTACCGTTTCTTAATTCAAATCCAATACCTGCAAAGACGTTATCCCCGTCCTCAGGTCATTACCATGTTCAGCGTGAACGGGGCTCATTTCCATCCCGGCGTCCATTGTCAACTGATAGCGACTGATTAAGCTATTATCGCTTCGATTCCTACACCCCCCTCACTTTGAATAGAAATACCATTTACTTAAGGCCTTACGACGTCAGTTACCGACAGGTGTTCCGGATAACGGGATTTTATGTTTACGTTAATTCAGTTCTTTTGGAGAAAATATCCTTAATATATTTTTAGAAATAATATATCGCTGTGCTATGGGTTTCTTAAGAAGATAGAAACGGAACTCGTCTTCAAAGTGATGAATTAGTGTTACAAATGTCCTTAGGCGACGGTGACTACTTCCCATCAAGTAGACTGGCTGCGTTAACGCTAGGTTTGTTTTTTAAAAAATATATAAACGCGACGATTAGATAATGTCTTCCTTCTCCGAAGGAAGACAGTTAAAAAAACACAAGGAAAAATTCACAAATAATCAGGTGAATAACCGAAGTTCGTTATTTTGATGTCGTTGACGACCTAAAAAAACAGAATCGTGTTGTAGGAAGAAATCGTCAAATGAACAGTGCAATTCTTATAGCAAGTAAGTAGTGGAAAATATACAAAAAATCATGTCTTACGTTATTTGCTTTTAGCGCGGTTCGACCACGTCTAACATATTTGCACAAAACACTTCACAAATCATCACCAACTATGCCAACCGTTACACAAACAATTTCACTTACACTTTAAACTGTACGTGTAGTTTGCAGCGTTTTCGCCAACATTTGTGTGTTCAAACTTCGTGTTCCGACATTTGCGTATTGCCAAGCGCTAACTGTACGCACGGACAGACTGCCAAGCATTTGAATCCTCTTAACCGGGAATTAGATAATAACCACATTGAGGCATAGGCTACAATTTGTAAACGTGTTGTACTCGCTTTGTGAGCAAGGACATCCTCGGGATTGCGTTGGAGGAACGATTATTGGTATTTCTTGTAAATTTAGATCGATTGGATGAGTTTTGTGTTATTTTGGATGTAGCCATCTAAATCCATTGATGTCTTAGTAGGCCTTGTTCCAGATGTACGAGCGCTGTTGTACTATGGTTTTTAAAAACTGTGGTAAGGGTGGCAAAGTTATCCGATGCGTTCTAACTTAGTATTTATTTGTATACTATAGAGCCTTCCACTTGTTGTTAATAGGCCATTATCTCATATGACACCTGTTCTTTCAATTCCATTTTGAACAGAGGTTCTACCTTAAGTCGACCTTCCTCCTTCGATGTTCCTGATAACCTATATGGTCGCCTCAATTTAAATCAGACGGCCCGACACTCTAAAACTGAAACACAAAACTGCCTTAGGCTAGAGGTGTAGCGTTGGTACCACCCCAATCGAACAAAGTTCTAAAAAAATGTATTTGGAATATGAATATTTAAATTCAAACATTTCTTGTTGCATAGTAACCAAAATAAATGCTTTCTCACCGTTACCATTTACCATTAAGCAATCACAGAACCGCCTGCCCGTTGAACCATTTCATGAAATCGATTACGGCGTGTCTATTCCAATAATTCCATTCGAACACTGGATAACTTGGAGCCTCTATAAGATCCATAAATGGCCGAGAGCCGACGCAAATCTCCACAATCCCCACTCCTAACCGGAATTGGATTGAGTTTAAAACGAATATTTCCTTGTCTGCACGCCTGTACTTTGACCACGACCACTTACTACTGTGTGGTGAGTAGCACGAACTTATTACTGTTAGTTAGAGCCGAGTTTCCCGTAGCTATAGCCGAAGTAATAGCAAAAGGAATTTGGAAATCGGATAGGGCTATTAAGGATTTCTTTATAAAGTGACATTTAAAGCTTTCGGTAATAAAATAGTCGTGGACGTGTCGTATAACTAAGCGGCCAACTGTCGGCTGGTATTTTATTGCAACACATAAAGTAATGTTATTTATCTGAGTTATAACTTTGAAATGAATAGTGTAAATATAATTATGTACACCAAATGTCTTGCGTACTATAAAATGAATAATTTACACCTCTAGAGTCAAAGATAAAAAAGCAGAATACGTTGATTACATAGGCATTACAGAAAAATATGAGATGTTATTATTATTGTATAAGACAAAATAAGAAAAAATCTAGGATCATATTTCAAATAATCGAATGTGTAATATGATCATAATAACGTTCTTACAAAATAGTGTTGTAGAGAAAATACATAAATGTATTTACATATTAAAAAACTGCAATATTATTTTTAGGTGTCAGTTCTGAATTGTACAAACAAAAATGTCTTACGAAGCCTTATATACACATATAACTTCTTATCTGTTCTTGTAACTTAGTAATTACTTACGACATATCGTGTCGTAGAATACAAAGAGGATTAATATAAATCGTGGTGGGATAAAAGGGCGGCCATGAGCCTCCGTAAACAGTTCCGGCGACAGTTTTGACGATTTATTTAAACCAGCACTTCGGCACTGCACACTCCTATTAAGTTTAAATCTTTTGAGAAATAAAAGGTTTGGGCATTAAATTACAATAAACAGGATTTGATCATGCTATTTTAAAATACTGCTTAGTAATTGTAGTAACATGCAATTTACTTTATATTGAGTATATGATTGCTGTCCAAATACATTGAAGTATGTCAATAAATTTATTCCTGCTTATGAATACCTATTCGATAGGAACATCTCGTATTTATTTTTATCAGCGGAGCTACCTTTAAAATCTATATCTATACAAATAAATAAAAATCAGGTTTCTGTCTAGCTTGAGCTAATCTCCGAAAGACCTAGACCAATTCTCACAGGACTTTCACTGGCAGATAGCTGATATTATAAGGAGTAACTTACACTACTTTTGTTTTAAAGAATTTAATTTGATTAAACAAAATTACGCTGCTTATTACAGTAAAATTCGCTGAAATTTTCTTGTATTTAAAACATTGCAAACAGCGATAATTAATTAATCGACTAAGTCTCAAGCGTGCGTTTGTTTTGTGGTCCTCGGTGATTGTGTAGCGAGCTATTAATTCTTAAGTTGTTCAAATATCAATTTATTCCGTGGCGATAGTCGCAGAGGAGGTAAAGGTTAGATATTTTGCGTTACCGACATCAATAAGCCTTTCTTACGGCGTATATCAGGGATCTTGCTATTAAAGGAGTATTCATCCAGCGCTGCCGAGCCGCCGAGCCGCCGAGCGCTGCTTACCATATGAATGGCGTGCGGGAACTTTGCGTCTTATCCCCGGGTAATTGATAGCTCACTGTGGAGATTGAGATTGTTTTTGCTGTTTACTGCAATACTTGGGATGTAAGGCATTCCACTTTAGTCATCAATGTTTAATTTTTGTTTGGGTGTATGCTTTTTGACAATGTTTAATATATGCCGAGAGAAAACAAGAAACTCAAACATTGTTATCGAGTATTTATAAATACTTCATTGCTTAAATCATGCAAATTTAAGGTAATCGTTAGTGTTGTATTACTAACGAAATTAATATAAACAAGATCATCATTACAGAAATTAGGACTCTTTCCTTTGGAAAGTACGTTAAAAAGGTTATTAAAATGAAATAAAGTTCTTTAACGTTATAAAATATGAGCTTTATTATAAAACTTAAATTTTGCACATACTTCTAATAATAGATAAACGCTTCCAAACGTTTTTATTTTTATAAATTTGCCAAAAATAACGAAGGGGCAAGATTTTAAAAATATTATAAATATGTTATTGTTACTTACAAACTAAGTTTCTCTGGTGGTGTTAATATAATAGCACGCAAATCTAAGTCAATTTACTTCATTTCCAGTGAAACGATCAATGTCTGTTGTTCCAGGTAATGGTGGTCAATAGCTGGTAACAAGTTGTCTCGCCTGGTTGTCAGGGTGTTGGCAGCCTCCAATCACAGCGAGTGAATGACGGTAAGCGACATCGGAATGTAAATGAGCCAATCAGGGCTTCGATGGTGTCAGGACATACGGGTCAATATTACGGGCGTACATGCTGAGTTTTTTTGTCAGTATTATTTATTTGATTGAAGCAGCAAACGAGCTAGCAGACTACCTGATGCTAAGTAATCACTGTCGCCAATTGACAACGGGGTAGCTGATTACTGATGCTTTGTCACCCTTAAGCACAAAGATTTGATGCACGTTAAAAATAGGCGTGGTGGTGGCATCTCTCTCGTTGAACTGTTCTGGCCCTACCACTTTTTTAAGTGTTGATGGATGTCCATGTTCTAATTTGTATAACTATTCTTACGGCATTAATAAACAGGTGTAGTATACCTTGCAGACACCATTATATTAGACTTATACGACCAGTCTCGGATAATATGACAATAACCCTGTCATTACAATTTAAAACGTTTTTCCTAATTTTACAATAAGTGATCATCATCGCTAGTAAACAAAACAACAATATGTGAGTTTAGTGTCATATAACGTGACAAAGATTTACTCGTAGTTCTTCAGTATATTGTTCATATTATTCCAATGACAACTATTTTAATTATGAAAATATTTTGAATTTACATTTTATAGTGCTCTTAATATCCAGTAGCAGTGACATTTTTCCAATTTTTTTGCAACGTAGATGCCAACAATAGAAATCTGTATGTTTTCACATAATTTATCGCGGGCCGTGCCTAGGGCGCGTCCCCACTCGCGATAATCCGAGACTCGAGAACTTAAAGTCTGAAGGGCAGATGGAAATAAGGACGGCGATAAAGTTTCATAATGGATACCGACCGTGTAAAGAGGTTGTATGAGAGGTCTTAAGGCGTTTTTGGGTCTCCTTTTGAGTTAAATCTTATTTTATGGAGTGCATTCGTATAATACTACCCTTGGGCGTAGAGATCCGAGAGGAGGTGCGTTGTCAGTTCAATGACCAAAAAGAATAGGCTAGTCCGTAATTTTTTTCATCCTATGTTAAGTGAGTAAAAAATGGTCCTCCTGTTTGAAGTGCTCTTGTTTTCTCACCTATGCTAACGACGGACGGGGATATTTGGATTCCTATCCCCCCTCTCTTGGACATGTCCGTGGCTCAATCCATTGCCAGGCATATAAGTGTACAATTTAGTATCACGTTGGTTTTATTGCAATTAATAGTTACTAAATTGTTGGTTAAAAGTAGACAATGAAAAAAAGACAGCGGGTATCCTATTCAGAAGGCACAGGCCGAACAATTCATCTACGTTTTCTCTGAAGAATGAAAAAGTGAATGAATTTCCAGTGCCGTACGACATACTCGTAGCTCAGTTTCAAAGTTCCTTGTATTTGATTCTACGTGAATCACGACATTACTTTAAAATTCCGTTTAAAATTTTGCGGATTCCGTGACTACGACAGACTAATGGAATGCCACATAAAAGTTTATTCAAGTCACATCCATGGAATGTAAATTGTTGAAAGACCGATTAAATAGCTTCCCAAATGTAACAATCCATTTAATGTTTTATATTTAAGATTTAATCTTTCCCTGTAATGTCGTTTGACATGCTTAAACATCAAGTTTGATTTCGATTACATGAAAATATTTATTCATCCGATGTACGTAGACCCTGAAAGATTTATGCAACATGTAACAAGTCGGGCGTGTAAGCGACATGCCACCTGACGGGTCGTGTTTATGCAACGCGAACATGTCACATTTGTAAGCAACTGACTTTACACTTACACTTATAAGTCACGAGTCATAGAAAGGAAAACATATATTGCATAAACTGATTCTGAATTATTTATTTGACCGGTATTGGGGCTTACGATTTATGGTATCAGCCACACGCTGGTTGTGCTATGTGCTTAATAATGTCTTCGTGGCGTGCGGACATGATAAGCATTCGCACCTACTGTGCTGAGTGAAACATGCGTTTGTTCTTCTTGGCTTGTTTTGTTCTATGTTTAATTTATCAAACAAGAAAAACAAATGTATAATAGTGTCGTATTCATCAGGAGACTAGGTGCAGTTGCGGTGTGTCCTATAAACGGTTTTTCAATTTTCACGCCACAACTTCGGACATTGTCAGGGTAAAATGTATTCGGTGTCTTTAGTAGAGTACCTGCACTTAAGTATTTAAATTAAATTGCTTACTGACTAACAATCTGTACAAATATTCACTGTATTACCATGTCTGTAAACATTTTTAATAACAATTTTCATGTTTAAAACTCCTTTTTTTATTTCGTTTCGTATTTTCATTCGTCCTGAAACATAAACTATGTGCCCGTTAGAGCAATAAACCCTTACGAAACACATGCATTTCTTCCGCTAGCTAGCAGGTGCGGTACACACGCGTGCAATCCTGCGATCCTGCAATCCCGCTAGCGGCCGCAACAAGCGACGCCGCGACATTCCCACGGATGCAAATTAGCGCATCGCGATCCGACGTACGGATATTGTATCGCGGAGCAGGGCTGGCTAATTTTACATATATTTATTTTTAAAACATTGTAGTGAAACATGCAAGCAGTCCACCTGATGGTAAGGGTCCGCTACCACGTAAATCTATGTGAAATGTGTTGCTATTCTGGAGGACTGAGACAGTCCCTCCATATACTTGTATGAGTCTGCTGGCATCCACACTCCTATATCGAAAACAGTATGACTGTGGCACCTTCCTTCCTCCTTCGTTGCCAAAGCATACTGCTAATAATGTTGCACCATAAATATTTATGTAATGTAAGAAGTATCTGTAACTGTGGATTGAAGCGCGTAAAGGTACGGGTTGTAAAATTCAATTCTGTAATTACTGAGTTTGGATTGCCTGAAAAAATAATTTGGAACTATTTACATACATACATTTCTATTTATGTATTTAAATATTTTGTAGATTTTATTTAAATTCGTCAAAATATTTATACTTATAAATAAAAAAATACGCAAGACTTACAACTTAGCATTTATTTATGCATACGGTGACAACCCTAGCAACGCAAGCTCTACATTTAAATACAAACCGCGGCGTTTTCAGACGGATAGCAATAGGAATCCGTAATATTCCTATTGTCTATTAGTTGCCAATGCGACGGCAATAAATTTCATGGCGAATTTCGTTGCCATTCCTACCACCTGTATCTGATGTCGGTACAATGGCTGGACGAGGTTTGTTTTATGCCCGATTATAGCAAGTTGGGGGTTATTTTAGAAACTTCTAGTGGAGTCAGCGTATAATAGCGACGTGTTTGTTACTTTGTAGTTTGAGCCTCGCTATTTTGGAAATATTCTGTAACAATCATCGAATGTACTCCTATTGGTATAATTGTAACCACCTTTTGAGATTTAGTTTTACTGCACTACCTTTACTTCTATGTAGCTATTTTTTATTTTTATTTTTTAACTTATTGTTCAAAATGAAAACTTATTACGTTGTAATTGATTATAAATGGTGGTAGAAAAATTTGCGGAGGTACCACCGTTACATCTATGTCCAACAAGCAGTTTTGCGTTTCGGTGGAAGGGTGTGGATGCAGGCGAACTTACATATGAGGCGAACATCTTAGTCATCATTGGATTTACTTCAAGTAGAACTGTTTTGCGATGCGGATTTACAAGTGACTATTGACGGTGTTGACCAGGAGGACTGCAAGCTCGTTTGCTACTTCAATTTGTCAAATAAAAAGTTTATAAAACAGATATGTAGGGATTTTTGAAAAAAGGAACGGATTTTTGTTTTTGGTCAATAAACTGCTGAGCTTCGATACCGGCTACTTTAAAATAACTACATGTCTGTTATTCGAAGTATTTGTAAAGTATAGATAAAATCATTACCTCTAAGACGCATTAATAAAACATTGGCAGGTAAATATCTGTAACGAGTGTATCGAAGCAGGAAGAAGCTGGTGTGTTGCCACACTCGCGACACGCGGCGATAGTGTTGAGTGGCCGCGATAGCGCGTCCCGCTGTCACACCACAGATAATGCTCGACATGTTGTCGTACAACACGAATATTATCATGTTTTAGAAGTTACTATACTATAAGCGAAAGTGAGATAGCCTAAGCAACTTATAACAATAATTTTTTAATGATATTGTATAAATGACAAATTAGTTCGTTAGATGGTAAGTGGCAACTTCCGCCTATGGACATCAGTAATCGGTCACAGACAAATAAGATCCTGTGGTTGGTTACAGACACGTTGTTACCCCTGAGGACCAAGTTTGAACGACTACGAACGTATAACTATCTCCTTAACCACATCTCCAAACCAGAACATTGCAGCGCTAAACACTGCTGTTATTAATTAGAAATAGGTATGGTGGTGACTCCGCTGCCGAACAAGCGGCTCTACCACCTTAATATTAACTTGAAGTCAACCAAGTATCATTACTTATATAGACTAAGTTCAGTTTCAACGGGAAAAGCAAAAACAATGAAATAAATTCAAAATCAAACTTTAATATTATTACTTCGGGCGGTCTACATTTTTTTATTGAAACTAACTTTTTAAATTAAAGTGAAGAGTTCGCAAACTCTTCGCATATTCAATCCACTTGAACATTCGTAGTACTTCGTAGTGCGTAGCATGTGCGCGCACTCCGCGTGGGCGGCAGTCGGCAGCCAGCCGCGGCGCCCTGAGCCCGCCCGCGCCGCCCGCCCTAACTTGACGCTCCGTACTATTACGTATTTCAACACGCGATTACAGTTTACTAAAGTTAGTTCTCAATTTGCGATTCTAATAGCATATGCATTATACTTTGAAGTTTACGAATACTGTTTATGCTGTTGTGTTAAAAAAAACTTTGATATTAAAATTGCTTTTTGAGCTTTTAAATGAATTCGCCTAGTGCCAAACTGTATTAACTAATTTTCATTAATTGTGTAAGTGTTTAAGTGAACTTTATTGTGCGTTATCAGATTCTTTATAAAATAAGTGATACTAGCTCTCCGAATTTAGAAGGTAAGTTTCTATCCGTAATGTTGTATACAACGTGTATGCGTATTGCTGTAAAGTCTCTTGCAGCAACGGGAAAGCGCAATATAAATCTAATAATAGACACCGGTACAGTCGGACACTTGTAAACAAACTTTGTAACTGTGTAATGTTGTAGCTACACTGTATAGAAATTACGAAGTTATCCTTTTGTTTTGGGTGAATTACATATTTTATGTCGCTTTTATATTACATAGAAATGGCAACAGTAAGTGGCTACTGTTATCCATGGGCATCTATAATCAACCCCAAATAAGATTAGAATCCTACCTAAGATCACAGATAGGTTGCTACCCTTAAGAACTAAGTTGGAAAACCTCGGATAAGTATATCTCCCTTACCAAGCCCTTCAAACTAAAACATAGCAATATTTAACACTGCTTTTATAAGATTAAAATAGGTGTGACAGTGGTGCCTCCGTAGTCGAACCACAAAGCATTCTACCATCTTTGATTGTACATAAATAGTAAAAGTGATAATTGTTTACACAGCTGTAAATCATACACGTTTTAAAAATTATTTTAGAAAAGATACTTATATACTTACTAAAAATTCTAGCAAAGGAAAGAATTATACGAAAAGGAGGCTCAAAAGTACAAAATTATAAAATATTACCTTTGATCTAATAACAGTATAAGTTACAAAATTCTATATTCTTCACGTCGTTTCGTTCATAAATCTCTACAGACATTTCCTTATTTCCGTCTGTTTGTTTATGCACAGTAACTGAGCGCTGGAAGGCTATTAATATAACGAGTTTACGAACATTGGCCGTTCCATAAAACAACTAGTAGATAAGCAGAAGTCAGGAGACTCCATGTTGAATATGATGGTGGCTGATGTCCGGAGTTTCAATTTTAAAATATAAGTAGGAGTCGCGAACGTACACGCTGTTCTCTTGACGATGAGTGGCAACTGCCTCCTGACATTCATAAACAACGCTAGACAGGACTAGAGTATTAACTGAGGGCGGAGTTCTAACTTAGACCTCAGGTATCAAAGTAATTAACACCTAATATGTTATTTACGAAATATCTATCAATAAGATACTTCCGTAAGTGGCAGTAGGTCTTGTATATGATCGAAGAAGAAACGAGCACGCAGTCCTTTTGATGGTAAATGCGAATTAGACAAGATTAGAATCCTACCTGAGGTCGGTCAAACATGTGCTTCTACCCTTCAGGACTAAGTTAGAATGCCTAGGAAAGATATGTCGCTCTTACCACACTCTTTAAACCAGAAAACAGCCTTGCTTAACGCTGCTGTTATTAGGCAGAAAAAGGTATGGCGGTGGTGCCCCCGGAGTCAAATCGTAAGAGGTTTTACTACTTTGAATTATAATACAAATCCAATAATAAAAAAATGAACCTATATACGCTATACCATTACCTCCTAATAATTCTATGTTGTACCTTTGTTCTTATAAGAAATAAAACGATTTTGAACATATTTATATATATTTAAATTATATGTTTATATAGCTAAACATTTTCAAAATATGGTCGTAAAATTTTGATGGAATATTATATTATGAAATTATTTTAAAATTGTATTGTAATTTTTAGTCTTCGTACTTTCCTTTGTATGTAAAATATATATAATATAATATTATTTTTCTTTGCTATACACACCATTTAAAAGTGTAGTAGGAAAACAAAATAATAACAAAGTTATGCTCAATACATCGCGTATGTTTAAAACCACCGATTCAATACGAACTTACCGACATCGGGCAAGCGGCTGACCACGTGTAAACGCGGCACCCCACATGGCCACCGGATGTGTACATATAACTGTGACAACGTCTGTTTGTGTACACTACACCGATGCAGAAAAAGGGTCCAAGAATAGATCTTCTGAGGTAACCAATCTGATATGCAGTTGCAGTCGGTAGCTCCAATATCAAAGAAGCGCATGTTTACGTACATCTGTTTTAAATTTAGACAAAATAGTTTCATGAACACGTAAAACTACATGTTAAGAATATGTAAATATTTAGTAATATAAGATTATGATTTGGAAGTTAGAATCTTCTGAAAATAAATAATTAAAAAATAAATCGGTTATGCGCAAAATCAACTTGCACAGGGCGTTTAACGTGCCACTAAAGTTTGTTAATCTATTATGGGAGCTATAGGAGTGCCTGTGCATTGGACAAATTTAAAGTGATAACCCATTATTATATATAGCCCTGTGAAAGACCGCAGACAATAAAATGTGAAATTATTGTTATTATTTGATATTTATATATTTTTATAATCTGTTCTATTTGTGTTTACGTATCCAATGTAATAAATAAGAATACAATTTAAAAATAACAACAGTATTTGCATAACAATCTACATACGTCTTGCTATCGCTCTGCCCTTTACCACCCTTTGCAACCCTTACGCGAGCGTTTTCTTGAAGCCTATTCAAAGCATATTGCGCTATGCAAAGCGCGGGTCGATATTCTATTAAGATAACGGTTTTATTGTGTCGTTCGCCATATTTTCGTCAGAGTGAAAATCTGTCAGTGTGAGATATGAGTTCGGTGGGTATGAATTCGTAGAAGTGTCTTGACTAGTAGTGTCACAAACACACCAGTTTCTAACCGGATTTGAACTCTGAAGCCTGCTTTTATTATCATTAATAACGAAAATATCTATTAATATCTTAAATATTAACTAAAATATGCATCTGTTAAACTGAAAAGCATCAGTGCATACACTGCTGCTACAAAAAGCTTTAAAATTGGATTTCTACGCTCACCTGTTTTGACTCACTCATCTGTTCTTGAGTTGTGGGTGCCATGGTCATTCACAAAGACGAATACACAAACACCCAGACCCTAAGAGAAATTTAAATTCATAATTTATATTTCTTTTTGGTCGGGAATGGAGCCCGAAAAATATTGCACGTCAGACCGGTATACTCCGATGATAATATTTCGACGGCTATAATGCAAAAATACTACTAAGTGTAATGTTAAAGATGGTTCCCGGAAACTTTAAAAGACCATCTATTAGGTATTCTCAAAATTACGGTGTCTACCTGAATTATAACAATTTATGCAAACATCGCAAGTGTTCATGACATTTCTCGACGTGTCTACGTAAATCACGAACCCTCTAAGATATTTATAACCCTCCATTGCTCCCTGCAAAAACTTGTCAACAAAAATATGAATATTATTGGAAGTGATTTGTCACAAATTGAAAGGAAGCCGGCGATGAGCGTCGCGCGGAGGGCGCTGGGCACGCTGCAGGTTTCTCAATTGGGAGTAATGGTTTTTTAGCAATAAAGTATTAGAAGATTCCTTTGCAAAAACGTAAACATACTTTACTGACAAAACACTGGGAATAGTTTTATTAGTTTATAGATTGGAGAGGTGTTGTCACTGCAGATGCTGTCGTTAGTACTGTATCTATAGCAGTTAATGCACGGAATGCGTAATTATTTATGAGAAATAGAGTTCTTAAGTTTAATTATCATATTTTTATGAAGACTTAAAATACCACATAGATTATGGTGGACTATGTAATAAATCTTCTCTAAGAATGATTGCTTTGCTTTCTACAGATTAATTCGTATTTGTTGCTAAAATTAAATACTTCATAAATTTCTTCAAACTGAATTTTTCGAAGCATATTTGATAAATATTGATTATTTCCAACACATTTACGAAGAAAATGAAATAGACAAATTTAAGGCAACATCATAAAAATCTTGAGCACCGTTCACACGCATCCCACTACTCGCGCCAGTTAACTCGCATGTAAATTACGTGTGGCAATACGCCAAACAGGGAACGTGCCAGTGAGTAAGAAAGGTATGAGATCACGATACGAGCATTAGAGCTGTTTGCAGAAACCGTACAACGATTTGCACGGACAGTAAACTGGAACAAAGGTTCAAAACACCAAACGGTGAACAGTATTACTTTGAACAGTTTACGAATTATGTATTATTTTTGTTATTAATCAACATACACGATTTTTGCGTACCAAAGATCGACATTTGAAAATTGATATTTTGACATTTGATAGGTATACCAGAATTTGTCAAATTTCAATCTATAAAATTCAAGCATTGAATAGTTCTATTATTAACTATGACTGTTAGTAGTAAGAGAAAATGTCCTTTAGCGGTCGTATTGTCGTTATTGGAAAAGATTAAGAAAATGTCTAGAACTGCGGTATAAATTACTCGAAAATAAATTTTATAGGGTAAAATCATATGCAGCTCAGTTCAATTTGAAATTAACTTAATTATACGTATTTGTGTATATTTTAAAAACCCTTTGTTATTTAATGTTTTCTTTAACTAATCTTTCACTGAAACAAATGATTGTGATTTAGTACACAATATTTTTTAGACATGTAGATAAGTGTACTATATTTGTAATGTGAGTATACTTTTTTTATAGATATGTTGGAGTAGCAAACGAGCATGCAGTCCACTTGATGGTAAGTGGTAACTGCCGCCCATGGACATTTGTGATCCACCCCAGATAAGACCAGAACTGCAGTAAACTGAAGTCGACCACAGATGCGTTGCTACCCCTGAGGACTAAGTTGAAATGGCTCGTTAAATTTAGCTCTCTTACTACACCCTTCAATCCAGAAGACAGCAGCGTTTAACACTGCTATTATTAGGCAGAAATAAGTGTGGTAGTGATGCCGCCGGAGTCGAACTACAAAGGGTTCTACCTTTAATACTTACTGGACACTAATAACTTAGAACTTTAAAAAAATAATCTATAGAGTACTCGTACAAAAGTATATTTACGGAAGCGTAAAGAAAAAGGAGCAAAGTAAGCATTTTATACATCCATGCATTTTCAATCTAGGAGTCAGTCTACGAAATATGTGCAGCCATGCAGAAACTGCCGAAATCTGGCGAGTGTGCAACAATGAATGCAGAATGCAGTATCTGTAGCTGGCATTTGGAAATGTCTTTTGGAAACATGACGTGAACGATATTCAATTATAGTAATATAAAGATATGGATCTGAAGAGGATCAAGGCTTAGTTTACATTCACCCACGGAACGATCTACGACCAAAATGATGACTGTGGTACGCATATTTAGTACGTCCAGAGGACCATCACATATGTTATGTACGATAAAACATGCATTTATTGATGGTTGAAAACCCTTTGTGATTGTACGGTGGCACTACTGTCACGCCTATTGTTGCCTAACAAACGCAATCCCAATTGCAATATTCTGTCTCCAACGCATCTGTAGCAGACCTCAAGTAGGACTCTAATTTTATCGGAGTTGATTACACATGTCAATGGGCGGTAGTAGATCATTTATCATCAGGCGGATTGCATGTTCATTTAAGCCATCATCAGTTATCATAAGCTAGATTGAGAACAAACGAATCCTCATTCCAATATAAAAAATGAGTCACATAAAACAGGACACTTTAATACACCCCTCAAATCAGGATTTTTTCAAAAGTACGTAAAAAAGTCTAAATAGGCGTGACAGAGATGCCGCCGTAAAAACTACAAAATTCCATATTCAAATTAAATAAAAAATAAAACGAATGACGTCACGAACGGCTCCACACTGGGCAATGATCTAAGAATTTCGTATCTCTCAATAGGCATCGTGTATCCCACACGGTATAATTGGTCGTAACCAATCCAGTGGCGGTGTATCGAATCCCCTTATAGCGCGCTATTTCGGAGCAGGTGAATGCACTGCGCGCTATATTTAATTATAGGTTCAATGCGTTACGAAATTTTTTTATAACTTTGAATATTTTAAGTTGAAAAATAACACACACCTTTTCCTGCCTAATAACAACTGTTAAGAACTTCTAAGTAAGGGAGACAGGTACGTTTTCTAGATTTTCCAACATAGTCTTCAGGGTTTGCTACCCCTGACTCATCTGAGACCGACCTCTATAGATCTGTAGGATTCAAATTTTATCTGGGGTCGATTACAGATATCCATAGACGGCAGTTGCCATTTACCACCAGGTGGACTGTAGGCTCCTTTGGCTCCTACTACATCACATAAAAAAGTATATTTAGAAGTATAACTTTTTCCCTTAGGTTAAGGAAGCAGGTATGGTGATATAAAAATATAAATACTTTTGTTTTTAATACTTATACAGTATATTTCACATAAAATTCTGGTTTATTTAGGTGGTATCCTAAAGTTGATATTTTTGTGACTTCAACATCCTTTATGAACATGTATTCTTCAGCATAAATTAATTTTAAATTCACGTCACTTAAATAAAATCCCAGAACCCTCATTAGCATTTTCCCGACTGACACATTTTACTGACAATCCTCTCTTTTCAGGTAAGCTCGGGAGCGACTGCTAATTATTTCCGACATCATCTCCCCTGTTTATGCGGAGGCACGGACGGACAGACATTGTATGTACGGAGCGGACGGTAAGTGTCAACTGTCGTTTGTCACAGTTTCAGCTTATTGCACATTTTTGCACGGAGTTGGAGGCATCGCAATTTCGTGTTTTTGCACCCTAGGCACATGGGAATATGTGTAACTGGTTGTCGCTTGCAACTTTGTTCGCCGTTTTGTTTAAATGAGAGTATCCTGTTATTATTTTTGACATTAATTGGCCGAAGAGCCATTATTAATTATATATCATTCAACGGTCTATTCATATTTACTATGCTATTTTAAGCAATGCTGAAATTGTAATTATTTTCCTATTATTTTTATTTGTTCAACGCGTCAACAGATGTCGCTACATATTTGAAGTTTGATGTAAATAAATACTAACTTTGCTTTAACTTTGAATGTATACAGCGCCATCTACCATCAGGTTCAACAAATAGAAATGCAAAACTATGTTCCTTTAAGTTATACATTAGAAGTACTACAAATACATTAGATGTAGTGCCTAATACAACACTTCTATACACTAACACTAACACACTCTCGAGTGAGAGTCTATTGATCCTTGTTATCAATTTTCATGGATTCCTTCGTACTTTTTCGTGTAGTAATACGCGGTATATTGATAAGCAATCAGAGAGGGACTAAATCCCTAATGATTATTCCGGCGACGCATTATGCGTAGCCACGTTGCATAAGATGAGTCATCTAGTTACAACCTTTTATTGCATTCGTGTGTCATTGGCCCTGGCGTATCTCTCTGGTGTTTTGTGCAAAATAGGAATGAATGAATAACAGAATGAATTACAATATATGTAATCAGCCTGATTGTAATATATATATATAATTTTTATAATGGAGTACCAAACGAGCATGCAGTCCATCTGATGCTAAGTGGCAACTGCCGCCCGTGGGCATTTGTGATCCATCCCAGATAAGACCAGAATCCCAACTGAAGTCGACCACAGATGCGTTGCTACCCCTGAGG
>DWRA01000505.1:0-24065 GCA_018250295.1 Spathilepia clonius | reverse complement strand
ATAATAGTCGCAAAGCTTTGTAATTATCGTGAGTGATTGACACGCTTAGAAATTGCGTCGGCTGTTGAATTGGAAATTCAGAAATTACAGTGAGGGCACACACACATACAAGTGTCGCGTCGCAGCGCCGCTCAGCGTAGTGCGTCGCGGCAGCGCATTATCAGAGACATTTTAACTTAGGCCTCGGGGGCAGCCACGCATCTGTGGACGATCTCAGGAAGAACTCTAGTCTAATCTTATTGGGGTTAATTATAGATGTCCATCGGCGGCAGTGATCATTTACCATCAGGTTTGCTATTTGAATACAATAAAAAAATAACGGCGCGTTGCACGTTGCGTAACGGACAATACATCGACATCTCTACATTTTAATTCTGTTACCGAAAAAACGAGCTCAGATTATTAACGTACGTTAAGCACACATTTATGTTATTTCGAGAATTGTTGAGTTTGGATGTGCGACGGCCATTACTTTTTACAAATCTAACATAACTTGAAGTGGAACTAATAATGGAGGTAGCAGTACTCTTTAAATTATCTTGTCCTCAGTGGCGCACGTACAGCTGATAGAAATTGCAGCCTTATGAGTAGGTATGACAAAATCTCTTTATTAATTTACGTAAAAATCACTAAAATGATATATTTATTTAATGAAACCCTATTAATGGATTACAAAATACGCATTTATTGTATTAAAAAATAATATTTCGATAAAATGAAAATATAAAATACGGCAAGCCGACATGATAGTTTTGCCTATGAGAGCGAATTACGTCACGTGTTAAGTAAACAAACGAATATGACATCGTGTATAATATTCGACGGTGATTTTTTCTGATTCTCTTTGTGATTTAATATTGCTTACAGCATGTTCTTACGTTCTGTTGTTAAATCAAACACCTATTATGATATATAACAAGGGTGAAACATATGAGAGATGCAACCTAAACGTAAAAACCGTTTGCACCTTATTGAAATTAATCTTCGATCAAGATAATCTAATAATTTACTTAAATACTTACGTCAAAGTAATTTTCGCAAAAATAAAGCTGAGTAACTGAGCAATGTTCCCGCTGGATCTCGTCTTGAAGTTCAAGCCACGTAACTTGTGTTGGTATTTTGTACGGGACGAACATAAATAACTTATTTAAAGTTTTTATAGATGTATTACAACACTAAGGAACCACTTACTTTTATACTTTATCACGTTATACATTTTCACCAAATTTATGGAATAGCTTTTAGTGTTTTCATGTAATTTACTCTGACGTGACGTCACAAGCGACGCCATGACAGTTTGAAGTATTTTGCTACATATTTTAAATTTGAACGTTAAAGCGTATTTTTTTATACTAAACCTTAAGTTATTGCGGAAAAATTATATACGTTGTAATTATAATTTAAAAATATGTCATCATGCCTGTTGATATAAATGAAAGATGCAGGGCTTAAAATACAATAGAGAAATTACATACTTTACCTATCGCACATCAAGTAATTATGGAATGATCACCATTAAGGAGATTTTATAAGTATTAGCATGTACGACATAGAATTTTATAGGCGTTCCTTACTATAAAATTACCTACAACGAACGGGTTTCAACCGTGAGAAAAAATATAAATTAATTTATGTTTACACCAACAATTTCTTAATAACATTGTACCATCAATTATATCATAAGCCGGTTTTTGATGAAACACCAAGGTGTGTGCTCAAAATGCAGGTTTGATGGGCTGACGATGAGCCTGCGACATGCAGGTATGTCAATTTTAAAAAGCATTCGGCTTTCCTCCTTCTGCTAGACCACTTTCCAACAGGTGGGGCCGCGCTCGTCGCACGTTGCACAGTACAACGCCGTAACAATTTTATGGACAAATTATATTAATAAATTTATAAAACACATACCACGCTGGTGATTGTTGTCATTGTAGTCGGCAAGTGTGAGTTAGCTGTGGTGGCAAGTATTCCCTCGTCCTGTAACATGAACGAAGCTACAGTTCTCCAAGTATCCTGCGGTACACTTCCCGAACAATGCTTGTAAGATTTGTGAGGTATCTACGCCACTCATAGTCAAAATGTACTTGGAATACTCCGACGACTACTTCAATTTGAATATCACTCAACAACGTTGCCTATTCTCGTCTTGCTCGGTTTGGAAAGTCATGCACGTGTATAGTGGTATGCACAGACAGCTTTCCCGCCACACGTCGCTCCGCACATTCACTTCACCAATTTCGGTAGAGTTATTAACACTGAATAAACAATTCATTCTCAATGCACAATTTCGAGTGTGAGTTTATTAGAAGTAACTTGTAAGAGGTTTAGACGCAGGTATGCTTCGTTTTCTAATCCAGAACCTACTTTAATGTTTCAAGGGACACTCGAGCAAAGCGAGCAACCGGTAAACTCGATTCATGAGCATCGTGCGCGCTGCGCGCACTCTGCACTTGTCACTGTCACTACAAAATATGTTCTCGAGTTTTCACAACTGTATGAACTTATCTCGGAAATATCTCTTTTATGTCGGTGTTGTATGTACTATACATTTTAATAACTGTAAAGGCAGCGGCACACTTCAGCACAAAAGCCTGACGGGTGAGCTTAGTGGAGATTGCTAGTCGGACGGACGGGCGAAGGTAACGTCGAGGTGGGAGCTCACGTCTCGGCTCTCGTACGCTGAGCGGAGCAGTGCGCCTGCGCCGGGGTGCGGCTGCGCGAGCCAGCCGACCACATGGCCCTTTCACTTTCGCGCATGTTATGGCGTTACGCAATATTCGCTCTGGTGCTGGTGGCCGCTGCGCACCACGCTCCCGACCGAGTGATACTACTTAGCGAAACATTCAACCGATCATTACTGTACACCACGAATTGTTTCAGAACGACGGGGCCTAGGTCGTGGTATACCGAATAAGTAGACGGAACCCTAGTACATTTCACAAATCTACGGGAAAACTTATTACTTTAATAATTTAGAGATATTAAGAATAACAAAAAGTTAGCTTTAGTGAACAATAAATGATGGTTTTCTGTCCATTAAAGTTTAACTAAAAATAGGAGTGTGTGTGTGTGTGTATAAGAATACTTAAAGACAAATAGACGTAAATGCGTCGCCGGTCGCTTCACTTGGCGAGGTTTGAGCACATGAGGTTTATTAGGGAAGCATCGCACGAATCTTACGCGAGCTGTTTCCCATCATATTCATTTATTTTTAATATTGTTTGTGTTTTTAAGTAATTAATATGAATATGAATATTCCCCAAGCTCTTCGCTCACTCTGACTACCTAATAAGGTAGACAAATGTAAGACTGTGTTTGAGGGACTGAGTGGTGGCAGTCGGTAGCAGTGGTCGCGGGCGGTGTCGTTACCATGAGTCGTTCGGTCAGTAATGTTTTAAATTCACTTATCGACCATTAATTTTCTTATACATTTTAATATAAGAAGAGGCACATCGATAACATGGTATATTGTACTCCTTTGAAATGATTTAAGCAAAAAATCCCGAATGTTATGATCTGATGCTTTTTAAGACACTTACGAGGTTTTGTGTTGCTTTATAAGGAATACCACGTATCATACGTACACATTAACGATCTGAAGGCTTTAAGACTTTTTAATATTACATTTTTTTAGTGTAACGGTGTACAGAAAAAAGTTGATAATCCATAGATTTCTGCTACTAGGCTCAGTAGGCAGAGTGAGATGGTTCTAGTCTTTAATCGCGCCGACCATTAGTGGATATCACACAAGTTTGAAAATATTATTTTAAAGAACTGAGGCATCGTCAAATCCAGTGATAACTTAAAATATTCAGTAGCTCCATCGTCAGAATCTAAACAGAATTAATATAACGACTTAATTCATTAATAACGAAATAGTTGGTCTCTGAGGGCTATGTTTTTGTCTTAAGTTGATCTGTGCATTGTAGTATCGCGGGATTGGTCCTAAAATCTTCCCAATAAGTTTATTTATTTTCGCTTGTGATCAACAGCATAATTTTGATTTTCATTTCGATCCACCTGTGAACATCTTGTGCTTAACGTCTTACAGGGGGCCCGGGGGTTAGGTTGAAACGTTTCGTTTAAATGTCTCTCCCTACTCGTACTCATCGAACCCGAACACATAATTACAGGATGTAGAGGCATGTGTGGACTGCAGCAGTGGTTTCAGGTGGTCAGAGGACTCTAACGGACTTTCGGCTAGCAATGCGCTGTTTCTGTGATGAAGTGTTACGACTTTCAGCCCAGCTTAATTCTTGCAAAATAGTTGCAGTATATCTACTTGTAAATGTGTAAAACGTTGCATTTCTCAGAAAGTAACACATGCAGCGAGAGAACTCTCACTGAATATAATAACTAATAACCAGATATCAGGTTGCACGTAGGTACCTATCTATCAGCAAATGTCTGATGCACGTAAATATACACTAAAACATTTTAGTACCAAATTTCTTTGAAAAATGTTAGACTTTTTGTAGTTCCAATCCGTCGGCAGTACCGCCCCACCTATTTCTGCTTGATAACAATAGTATTGAACGCTTCTGTATTCTGATTTGAAGGGTGTAACTTGCTTATCCGAGGCGTTCCAACTTATTCCTCAGGGATAGCTACGCTTCTGTGGTCGATCTCAGCTTTGCCTCTAATCTGATCTGGGGTTGATCATAAATGTCCATGGGCGATATCGCCCACTTACCGTCAGGTGTACTACGTGATCGTTTGCTACTTCATTACAATAAAAAAAAAAATATTTAAAAAATGGTAGCTTAGTCATTACAAATTCGGTCTTTCACGATTGAAAGGCATTAAATGCTAGGCATTCATCAGTGATTTTGCAAAGTTATGTGCGTATTAGAAATTGGTTATCACTTCCTTAAGTGAAGGACCTTGAAGGAAAACATTTTGAATAAACCTGTACGCTCGAGCTTTATTTCAAATTTTAAAAAATGTATCCCAAGTATGTGTAGTTTATTAATTTAACTTGGCTAGCGTGATGAGAGTACACACGTCAGTGGCAAAGCTACCAGAAGGCTAGCCAGGGCGGTGCAACGGGACCTCCAAGCTCAGCCGCCCAATGTCACCGCCGCCGAAGTGGCATTTTCCGGAATCTTTTTTCAATCTATCTTCAATATCATATTGGACAAAAATAGAATTGATTAGATTAGATTAGATGGTACTGGTTTTAAAGATGGTAGAACCCTTTATGGTTCGACTCTGGCGGCACGACACATTTCTGTCTAATAACAACAGTGCTAAGCGTTGCTGTCTTCTGGTTTGAAACGTGTGGTAAGGGAGACTGACTTATCCGAGGTATTCCAACTTAGTCCTCAGGGGGAGCAACAGATCTATTGTCGATCTCAGGTGGGATTCTAGTCTTATCTGCGGTGGATTACAAATGTCCATGAGCGGCAGTTGCCATTTACCATCACGTGGACTGCATGCCCGTTTGCTGCTCCATCAAATATAAAAAAATACTTAAATAATAACTGAATTTCAAATAAAATTTAATTCCTTATCTACCACTTCATTTCCACTCCTTTTTAGGAGGTAATTTTTCACGGATACAGATATTTTATTATTCTGAACCAAATACAAATTGTCATTGTCATCGCGTTTGTTTCAATATCAGCTATTTCTCAGAAAAACTTCCATAACAAAAATATCCAAGAATGTTCGTGACGTTTATTAAGTGTACACAACGGTCATTAGTTAAAATTACTCCAAGCATTCGTACTTCTGAGATAATTAGAATACCTATCAAATACGATCTAAAACACATTACATGGTATCACACTAAAGCAGAGCTAGTGATGTAGCTGACAGTAGGAGGCATATTTGTAGTGAAGTATATGTAGAACGAGGATCTGATACGAGCATCGTTCGTAGATAGTGAGAGACAACATCCATTCTATCGGATGGCCAAATAATTTTCATGTACATTTACTAATAATTCGCATATATATCAGTATTGTCCGCGTGTCAGGCTATACATTATTTGCCTCGTAGAGATAACAGTAGTTCTCGGTCCTTATATTCCAGTAAAGCCGTAACATAATCTTGTGAAGAGGTTTACGTTATCAGGGAAAAGAGCAGACTACGCTGAACAAAGCAAATGTAATCGGAGACGTCATTCTGACTGTTCTCAAGATAGACCATCTAAGTAGTAGAAATGTCCGAGGCGATAGATATGACATAGAATATGTGATTATTATGTTGGACAACTTTAAGTATTTCGGGCTTGAGGTAATTGTATATTGCTGCTATGTTTTTATTGGTGCGAGGTAAGTTTCACAGGCAATAATGACGTTAAGGATATTCGAATCCACAGTTTGTTATGTTGAGAACATACGAAGCGCTACTAGAACTCAAAGCGAGTAATAAAAATGTTCGTCGGAATGTAAGTATGATCGATATTACTTTAAACATTTCGAACAAAATAAAGGTGTTTGATATGAGTGAGTAAAGGGGATCGAAGAGACCTAACAGGTCAAGGGCCTAACAAATGCGGGAACTACGACGGCACCGAAAAATAGAAAACGTTTTCACGAACATCCTACGGCGCGGTCCCGGACTGCGCCTTCATAAGTTTTTATCTTGAGGACGTGGTAGAAGGTGAGCACGCCATGGTTTGTCACACATTTTTTTTTCTATTTCCGCTCTATATTATTCGTTCTTACTGCTATTTGACACGAAGATTAATTGAATTAGCATTCTAGCCTTATATCTCATTCACTTAGCCTCATCATTATTAACTTTAAACTCTAAGCTTGTTTAAAGATATAACAGTGATGAAAATTAAAATCTTACTATATCTACATATAATGAACATTTTATCACATACACGTATGTTTAATACAGAAGTGATACGAAAATGGTTGTATGTGGACATACAGTGTCCAGCAAAGCTGCGCAATTCACGATGCCTTTAATGTCGTTCACGTCGTGCGGGGTCGGGGAGTTACTGTCACTATTGACTGAAGGTGGTACATTCATGGTTGCCACCTGTATCATTCGTACTTGTACATTGTACTACATTTTAGTTGTGCCTCTTTTATTTATGTCGCCATCATTCCTATACTTCTTTTATTTCTATACTTTAAAATATTTATTGTTCCCAGGATAAACACGAGAACATTTAAAGCGGAACTCCGCTGATTGCTGTATTGGCTGATGATCCTCAAGTCTAGCTTCAACGTAATTAAATCGGTAGAATGCCTTAGGGATCGAAACAGGAATGATAGAAAGATTTAAGAATTGTAGAGTTGTTTCCAGGACTCAGTTAAAAGGTAACAAACAGTCTGTTTTTCAAAATGTGGTCTCAACAGTCGGAATATTTTTGATAACAAGTGTATTTGTTGCAGATAACCCACGGATGTTATACGGAAATAGCGTTTAAACAATAGTAAGAAGTAAAGTGATTATAGTCTCCCACAGTCATTAATTATGAACGCTTGACCGGAGAGCTAGATTGAACAGCTTATAAAGCTCACGTCCTCGGATTAAATTGGACCGCTTTACGTACGCGATCCCGCCGCCTATACTTATAACACAACACGCATTTTCATACTCCAATGAGTTTTGGCTATATTTTAATGAGTATCCAATCATTTATGATTTAAAAGTCTTTATTGAATAGTAATCGTAGGTAAACCAGCCACCCAGCTAAGCTTAAACCAACGCCCGCTATTAATAATAATGCAATAAAATGAAATATCCAAAATTTTATCAACAAATTTCAAAAAAGAAGGAGGTTGTCAATTCGTCTCTATTTTTTTACTTACCAGATCTAAATTTGACAATTACAAGTTTCTGCCTATTAGAAATTATCAAATTTCGATCTTCGGTAGACAAAATATTGAATGTATCGATTATGAATAACGGGCGCAATATGAGTGGTATAAGTCTAACACCCACCGTCAGTGTCACCCACATCACAATATTTGACATCGGACATCGTCATAATTACGAGAGGAAACGAGAAAATCTTTTTGAAATTCCGTTAGTCAAATAATAAAAGTGTCATGAGAAGTAAATTGCTATTTTAAATCTAAAATTAAATGCATACAACAAACTAAGTTTACATCAAATGCATTACAAACGCGATGCGCAAACAGAGTTAAGTACATTTGTAATGAAACTTGGCAGAGCACAGGCAAATTAGTTTCCGATTGCGTCCGGTGTCCTATATACGGATATTACTGGGATTCGTATGGATAATTCAAAAATAGTTTATGATAATCATCATCATCATGTATGTTTGTTAGCCAATCTTGCAAAAACCCGTTGTAGCATGTTACCACTTGCAGGGGATAGGTACCGTAGTTCTATTATGGTCCGGAGACCTGGGCTTCGTTTGGAATTGCCTTTGTATACATTTTACAGGGTCACTCTTCCATTCCGTTTGGAACAGGAAGTTTAACACGTTCAATGCCAATACGATTTTCTTAATCCCTTCTCAGGTGCCGCCTATATTTTACGATGGACTCGCTAGGCGAGTCGCCGGCACTACGTACAAATTTAACGTTTAGTTAAACATAATAATTTGTTATTATTGTGGCCGTCGCAGCCTCCACAACGTTTATATTTACATCAAAAAGTGTTTGGCAGGTGTTTTGTGTATTTCCACGTATAAACATGGCTAAAAACCCATCAAATAAAAAAGGAGGTAACTTTCTTTCGTAATTTATGCAGGGATTGTCAATATTTTGATAAAATTCTATTTTTAAGGTTAAGTTTTGTATTTTTATATTTGATTTAATATTCATCTCAAAAATAGGCATGTATCCAGTGATTTAACACACATAGTTATTGGAAGGTGGGACCAGGACTTGCACCCTCTTTTTTCATATAATAACTATGTCGATAATGAATGAGTAATTTCCTAAAACATCCCTATCAATCAAAAAATTGATACGTTTCTTACATTAACTATACTTCTGGGTAATATTGAAACTCGTATCAGGTGAGATTGCGGTCAAATGCTGGCCTATGACGAATAAAAAAACAAAATGATCTCGAATCGGAATTTAATACCAACGTTATATTTTTCTTTCAAAACAAAATTAAGTACATAGTCAGCTTTAATAATAAATAATTTATGTTTTTATTGTCATGTTATAAATCATTAATTGAAAGGTTGAAGACCTGCGTCAGTGAACTCGCCTAGCGAGTTCAAAGCATTGTATAATGCAATTTTTTTCTTAAATTATAAAAAATGTCGTAAGTACGAATCACCGTATATATGTATATAGTAGAGTTTATTTACTCTACACTTTGAATTTCAGTAGAAAATATGGACGCGTTTAGGAAATATTGGCGAAAAACATTGGACTCGCCCAGCGAGTCGCCAGCACATAAACGAAATTTAAGTCGACTCGCCAGGCGAGCCGTTGGCTCTGAACGTGTTAAGAGAAGGCAGTACAGTATATCCTCAATTTTGCTTTTAAACATTTTAACATTGAAACCTCGCAGTTTAACTACAGACACATTTTACTTTTTTATATTTAAATGCGCTAATTGCATCTTTCTATCCGTGCTCTTTAAAATAATATTATTTCGTTAAAATTGATTTAAAAACAATCAAAAGATTGTAAGTCACCTTAGCACCTTTAATGGTGGGAGAACTCTTTGAGGTTCGACTCCGGCGGCACCATCGCCACACTTATTTCTGCCTAATAACAGCAGTGTTAAGCGCTGATGTCTTCTGGTTTGAAGGGTGTAGTAAGGGAGACTGACTTATCCGAGGCATTCCAACTTGGTCCTCACCGGTAGCAACGCATCTGTGGTAGACCCCAGGTAGGATTCGAGTCTTATCTGGGGTAGATTATAAACGTCCATGGGCGGCAGTTGCCACTTACCATCAGGTGGACTGCAGGCTCGTTTGCTACTCCATCATATAACAAAAAACCTATATCTTTTTAGCGCGGGTGACGAGGTATAATGACAGTTGTGGCAGCGCTCGCATATATATATCTATCATTTTATAAACATTTGCTGAACACACATACTCACCAGGTACTGGCGGCATGCTCGAAGACGCATCTCTGCACAAAGCTCTTTGATTTGCTCATCAACACAACTACATATCACATGCACAACATAACTTTGTTTTAGTTTTACAGTACAAGCTTAATTGTTGAAAGTGATATTTTTTGTAACCTGGGATTCTGATTAACGATTTCTAACTATACCAAGATAAAACAGAGTCAAAGATACATTTCGTGTAGGTTTGTAATTCGGTAAAGCAATAGCAAAAGGGACAGGATGTACAGACAGATTAGGTCTCTGAAACTTCTAAACTATAAATATTACGCCAGAAACAACATTTTTCAGGGCTTACCCTCAACATGTTTCGGTAAATTTATTTACGCTTATGCTTTTTTCGCGGGAAAGATTGGAAACGCCTTCCTCCCCCGCTACGCTCAAAAATGGGTTAGCTCTATTAAAAATTTTCAAGAACGTGTCTCTACAACCACTTCACAATCTTATTTTATTCATGTACAATAACTAAATAATCGATATTTATGAATAATCTGTTATAGAATGAATCATTAACAGCAATCTTGAAATGACAAACGAACACTTCAAATATATTTATTTACAGGAATTCCGTGCTATAATGAAATTAATGTCATCGTCACTACACATTTATCGTACAAATTTAATTTGGTTTGCATTTCATCATTTAAGTTCGATCTTCCTGCCACTATATCTCTCTTGGTCCAGTTTTGTTGAATATATTCTTGTATTCGTATCTCAAAAGCTAAAGTACTCGCGCGCTGCCAGTAAGCTCCGCCTGTGGAACGTATGAAGCATGTATATTTTCCCGTCAGTAATCATACCAATTTTTGTCTACTAAAGTTCAAATTTTGACACTTATTGCCTAGAAAAAAATCAAATTTCGGTCTTTGTTAGGCACACATTGGATAAAATTGTTTATTAGCAACGGGTGTCAGTAATATATTACAATGTAACATAGTCAAAAGTGTTATACTAAATTTCTAATCTGTCGCAGAATATGACGCTGTGCACATCACACGCGCTCCCCACCAGCTAATAAGTGGATTCACGTACGACCGCGACGTTCCTACGAGCCTAACATACTGTTAACGACAGTATATGCCTATAGGGACAATCAGGGTAACATATATACATTAAATAATATATTATATAATTAGTAGGATACCCATATCCTGATAGTTATTTATTATGTGCATTTTAATTCGTCCACTTTTAAAATAAAAAATTGTATAAATAAGAGGTTATTATCACGTGAAATAGAACTCCTTTAGCATTCAGATCGTTGATATGTTACTAAAGCTAGGCACGGCTCACCCGTCACGGGAAGAAGGGTCTAGGCTATACTCGACCACGCTGGCTTAGTGTAGTAGTTAGATTGGTAAACGTCATACACATTTGCAAACTTTTTTGAAAAGCTTCAAGCATCCAAATTTCCTCATGCTGCTTTCCTTCACGCATAGCATAGGTAAATATTTTCTAACTGATATAATTCGAAAAATAAATGTTCGGGAAATCGATCCTCGGACCAATCCCGTGAGAGGCCACTGGTCTATCACTACTATTTGGTATTCATATACTGCTGAATAAAAATAGTTAAATTCCAAACAATCGAACGTGTGGACGCAGCCGGTCTCTTTCATTATTACAAAGCGTAATATATATAGCGTTAGCGGCAGGGAATGCAGCCCCGGCATTCGCGCCTTCCTCTACTTTATACATACAGAAATTTTCATTGTTCGGCTTTATTCAATATTTATTGCATAAATACAAGCATTGAATATGAGACTCTAAACACCTACACCATATGTATATGTTTTATGGACACGCGTAACACACGTAAATACAGTCAGGTTTTTATCAAATCCCAGATACTTAAGATAAGTTAGAAAGGCGAACGAAAAAAGTTAATACACGAGCGATAGCTCGCGTCGGCGACTGACCGGGCTGTACGACTATCGTTGACGACTGTCTGATTGAAGGTTGAAGGTTTTTCTTCGAATAGGTACCTAACTTCACACCACAAGCACAACTATATTTAATGTTCACTTGTACTTTGAACATAAAAAGTAATTTATTTTAATGTTTGCTCTTTCTTAAATATAAAGATTTGTAAACGCTGTCATGTTCCGATCTCGTTGACCTTCAATCCTAATTAATACTTGCAAATGTACATATGAGTATATAACACATATGTAATGTTTTCGTTACACATACTATTCCACATACTATACAGGTGACCGGAATACCTGGAAACTATTTGCTTCGCTTGCTTCTGTTTATGTAAGCCCTACCTTGCATGAGACGCCCGACGGACTGTGCAATGCAGATAACTCTGTACAATTGAGTTGCAAGTATTTCACATGGTAATAATTGTATCACACTGTCATATGGGACTAAAGCAGTGGCCGAAGTATGTACTAATAACTTTATAAATTGCGGGCGGTCAGCCTGTACGTCGCCCGTGACCTCCGCATGACCTTAAATGGGTGTAAAAAATCAAGTTAATGTGCCTCCTCACTTGTTAACCGTGTATAAGAGACAAGCATGTTCGTTTATCGACTGCTACTTTTTATTATGACTATATATTCCGCGAGGCTGCAACAGACTCTCATAACAAAGTTCCTCGCGGGCGACAACTAGTCAAATGCCTCAGAGATTTATATCCTGAGGCTCCGTAAACCTACGAATACTCGGTATACGAATTCTCGTAGAGGGTTATATTTCATAAATAAATTTATTCGACATTAAGCTCTTTGCGCTGAATGATCTAGGCACATGAACGGAGTCCCGCCCTAATCCCCATTATATTATTGTAAACAGCCACAAAACTATGTAATTAAGTATGAACGTCGATTGAACCACTTTGGTTCTACCGGGGAGATATCACCGTCCGGAGGTAGCATGAGGCAGTTCTGCGATTTGGTGTTAGGGAGCGGATGCTAGCTGCATTACACATAAGACGAGAATTTAAGTATATTAATCTTTGGGAATGCCATATCACATCATCTGTGGTCAGCTGCAGGTACAGATCCTGTTCTATGTAAGGTTAATCACAGATATACACGTACACGTGCAGCAGAGACTCCTTCTATTAGATATACTGCAGGCTCGCTTGCCACTATGATATAAAAATAAGGGGTTCATTTTAATTCGTTTAATGATTGCATATCGAAACCCATAAAACATGCCGTAAAATCTTATCTTAATCAAATAATGTATATAATAACCTGGATCATTAGTTTACGCTACCATAAATTTGACGGGAAAGAGCTGTAAGTAAAAAATAAATCCACAACAATTTTATCAGAATTACTGATTTTGCTGTAACTGCCACCAAAAATTAATATTACCTTACGAGTGTTTCACTTTAATGGTCACAAATAAAGCATGACGAGCTAGACGAAATAAAGTTGTCTGAATACTACATTCTAAATTATCTTATATATATATATATAAAGTAAATATCTTGAATATCTCGAGATTGTACAAAATCACTCATATCTTCGTATAAAACCTCATATCGCTTACTATCTTTCAATCTCAATAAGTACATTCGCCGCGCGTGAAGCTACACTGAAATGGATGTACAAATATTCAACGATACAGTTTTAGGTGCCATATATTGTAGTATCTACATCGCGTGCGATATTTCCAATATTACGCCCGTCGTTAATAAGTCAACCTATCCGATTTTGGCCTACCAAATATTGAAAGTTGACGATTTCTAATAGGCGGGAATTGCCAAATTTCGATCCTTAGTAAAAAAAACAATGGATACATTGATTTATTGGCATAAGATATACGAGATGCGTATGGAACGGTTCGGTCGCAGGCGCGGCGGCGGCCGGCGGGGAAAGCGAGCCGCCGCGGCTTTCACCGCGCGCTGCCTCCACGTGGCCGCCTCCAGACACAAAACGAGCACCGCAACCAGCTATTGTCTGTCTAAATTGACATACATTATTAGTTACTTGAGGAAATTTTTATTTTACCACATTATGTGTGTCATTTATTGATAAATATTATCGTAAGTTACACCTATACTTTAAAAAAATATAAATAATTTAAATATAATAATATTCATATCAAATTTGGAAATATTGTGAAGGCCTGATTGGATTCCGTAACTATCCTGTTTGATACACATTTATTTATTTCTTTAATAAGTTGCACCAACAAGGGCGTTTGTGGTTCGCTTCCCGGCCAGGCAGACATCTATATGATAGATATATTTCTCTTCTGGGTTTGTGTGTATTCGTTTTTGTATGTTCATAGTAACCACGCCGCTGGATTTTAATATGGATGGAGTTGTGAACATATAAAAGCTTTCTACACAACATATAAAGAAAAAAATAAAAGGAAAACATTCTGTGATTCGGAACATCCAAGACTATACGACTCATAATGTATCGATCCACTTTGAATGTATAGTTATTATCCTAGGCTTATTGTTGAATGCAAGTCCACACGACCGGCGGGGAGTAAATTCTCTGCCAAAACAAAAGATATCAAAAATAGACTACTCACTTCACTGCTAATAATATCTGCATCAGAGTTTATTTGCGTAAGAAAACTTGACAACTTTTTCATTTAACGTCGTTGCGCGCTTATAAGGTTGCTGTTTTCATTTAAGTTAAAAATAGTTAACGATCCAGACAGCTTTGAATTAAATCGGTTAGTTAAAATACAATTTTAAATAGAGAGTTACAATGTCTTACTTACTTAATTGGCAAACTCTTGATGTGTATCTTGATTGTACGTTACTTATGTCTTCGCCAACCTTTTACTGTCCCCTGCTTGGCACTTCAGTCTCCAGTTAGAGCGAGATAGGTATAGCCCATAGTCCACATCGCTGGTCAAATACGAATTTGATAAACTGCACACACCTTTCCACAATTATTTAAAGAGCTGTCAGTTGACTAGGCTCTTTTCGGCTAGGCCCTGCCTGTCGTAAGAGGCAATAAAAAAGGGGGCTTGTGGGGTTATGGGCGACTAGAGTGGGAGCTCGAACCGCCCAGCCAGCAACTCCGGGAAGGACGGCGGTATGTGTGGTCGCATGCTGTCGTAAACATCAGGAGACACGGTGAGCGCAAATGCTCACCGGAGAAAAGCCCGAAAAGGACATTGCGCTCGGAGGGCTCAATTTGTGTTCGTGTAGCGCTGAGGACGGCCACTGTTTTGAAGGTTTCCCCCTCAATAACAAAAAAAGGCTCTTTTCAAGATAATTTTCTTTCGCCCTTAAAATAAGTGATAATTGATTTAAGAGACGCACATAATTTTGACTATGTTGCGAATCGCAAGCATTACGCCTGAGATTCGTAATCCATTCGATTGAGAGACCGAGTTTCAAAGTACTAGGCTATTACTGATTTTAGTTCTGTATGAGTATATATATTGTACTGCTGGTGACCCTGGGCAGTCGTTTGTGTTCGTCTTGTCGCTAAAATCTATAACATTGTACAACAGCGTCACCTATCATTCCAAAATTATTCTATCTTACAATATGAATCAACCACAGCGCTCAAATAATAGCATTGATTGGCGCGGACAGTGCGGAGATGAACGACTGATTTATTGGCACTTTTATAAAGACAACAACAATTATTTACAAAGCTGGGATGGGAAAACAGGCTGACTTTACCATATGTCATAAAAAAGTTGAATCAATAAAAAAAATACAAAGACTTTACGTCAACTTCAGAATTGACCAGCACGGTGGACTGTCCTAAACTCCACGCAGTCTGAGACGAGATCCAAATCCGGCATTGAGACAATAATGGGTTGGTAACAATGTAAAAATGGATGGGCGTTACAGCAAAGTAAGAAAAGGGTCTTGAACGCTCCACAAAAGGTACGTAGAAAAACACAGCGCGAGATATATGTGGAGAAGTGGTGAGAACCACGACTCCGGCAGCGGTTGGCGATGGACTGAAGAAGAAAAAATCGATTTCAATATACTATCTACTACTATGCTATTACATTCGAGTTATTCATTGTAATGTCTTCAGCGTATTGGCTTAAACTTGCAATTTTTATAAAACGCATCAATAAACTATCACAAAAGCATGGAGGTAGCGAGAACATATCGTAAAAATCAACACGTAAAACTTACATACGTCCAAATGCAAATTTGTAAAATAGCATTGTTTTATTTTATTACTGTACGTTTGATCTATGCGCACGATGTAGGCAGGTATATAAAAACCTGTTTACGAGTTCCCCCGCACTTTGTACCACCTATACAAGTAATTATGAATTATAGGAATAATTTTAATTCAATGTAATTAATATCGGAAAAAAATGGTTAGTTGGCATTATTGTTATGTGGTGTAACGGTGAAGGAAAACATCGGGCGGAATCCTACTTCTTTGAAAATACATCGCAAAGATCTGTGGAGATGTGACAAGTGTTTGGTTTGGCTTACCTGGAATAGTCCAGGCAAGCCAAACCAAACACTTCTCTCATAGTTAGGCCATAGGGCATAAACACTTCTCACTGTCTCTCTTGACTAGAAGTGGCATTGTAATGGGCTGATAATGAACATAATTCTTTCCTTTTAGACATACACTTGTTGATACATACATGAACATATGTTAAGTATAACTCACCGCACGACCGAAAAAATCCGATCGTATCACGTATTCGTGGAAAGTTTGGCTCTTTACAAAAACTTAATATAAAATATATATTCAAATAGAATATGTACAAATAGGTACAGTACGAAAAAACGCAATAATTAAATTAATGAGTAATATACAAATGATAATTAATTATTTGCTTATTACGTAGTAGACAAGTTTACTAATGCTAGTTTTAAAACTTGCGTCCGTATGAACATATTTTTGTTGGTGTTCTTACATTCGCATACGATCTATCCGCGATCGGTATTTCGTTGTTTTTGTCACTGTAATACTTCTGGTCCACAGATTAGTCATTATCGCGGTCCGATAGATTCTCTGATACAGCGTACATTAGATAATAAATACACTACATAACATCGAGCGCATCGTTGCAGTGAACTGGGAATTGGATTCTAGTTTCATAAAACTTAATCTGCCATTGTCATCAATTTATTATTGTCTCACAGCTGGGCACGGGTCTCCTCTTAGAAAGAGAAGGCTTTGTTATCAGTCTATGTGTACTAAAATTTGAAATTCGATTACAAGATTTAATGGGCGGTCGCTAGCTAGCATTGAAACTAAATAAAAGCTTGTAAAAATAATAACAAAGAATTCTATGCGTCGCATATGTACATGATCATTGCGATAATACACGTAGGTGTTTGTTGTACGTTGTATACACCTTCGACATGATCTACATATTTGTACATACTTAAATCTCGTAAAGAGCGAGAATTCTACTATATACCGCAAATCCGAAAGAGACCCGAAGTATGCACGAATTTCAGTTGTCAAATGCATGTAGTTCAAATTTCGAGATCTTGTACACAACAAGTATGCATTCAATTATCAACTTTGTGTTTTAATGACATATTGTACGTCGCCCTATTCTAGGACAAACGGTACTTAACGACTACGATTACGCGATTTTTGGGAACAGGAAATATATCGATATTTATATTAATTATTTCATCATTTTATATTGTATTTTAAACTACAACTTATAATTTTCTTTTTCCTCTTTCATGACTTCACTTGATATGACTGACTAGAAACCAAAAAATGCTTCGTAGCCGAGAACATGTTCCAGCTTGGCGTGACGTAGGTACCTACCGCCGAATTGTAATTTACGAGGCGTAATGCGAAGCGGAACAAGCTCTGATTTACAAAAGCACATATCTGATTCTCGGTGACAGTAAGATATTGAGCTACGCATCAATACTAGCAATAATATTTATCCTACAATTTTTCGGATCGATTGACTTAAATGACAACATACCATTAGTATCCGAATGATTATGATGATGATTAATGTATATACCTTTATTTATCTATCTAATATAATATATCTCTATATACCATATTATATATCTAATTTACAAAAAATATTTTAAGTAAATGCGCTCATCTCTCAAGTATACGCGAGTAGTACGTGTGTTAGCGTGTCATCTATCGTAAATATACTTTCTCTTCGGTATCTTTCCGATCTACCTAACTAAACATAAAAACGAGGTCAATCAAAAGTACAAATTGTACTTTTACATGATATTTTAAACGTGAACTGTGATCAAAAATTTTAGCAAAATATTCATATAATTAGCGGCCAACAAGTGTGTAATTTAGGCAGTCATATGTTTCTGTGGTATGTAAGTATTGTTAGCCGACCGCAAAACCATGACGAAAAGGAACGTGTACGCCTAAAATTAGTGGGATTATATAGCTATAACTGACTGGGTTGTCGTAATTTTATTAATACGCATAGCACTAATCTAATAAAAAAAAAAGGATTAGTTTAAAGATTCGGTAGATAATAAAAGCAAATACGGGATGTGATATACTGTTGTAAGTCAAGATATAACATAGATAGGCGAGTAATTAACGCTCATCATCATTTAATACAGATTTTCCATATACTTACTCCATGTAGCATACTTTGGACAAATAAGTAGACACTCAATTATTTAGTAGCGAAATATAATAATTAATGGAAAATATGTAGAATGCTCTTTTATATTGTATACTTTATAGTAAGTCTGCTTGTATAAAGCTTGCTAGAACATTCGTTAACACGTTTGTTCGTTCAGACGTTAGGTATTTGCGTTATATTTTGTTTTGTTTGATTTAATCATTGGGACCGTAAATATATTACGTAATTATTTCCGCTAATAACGAGGAATCTATGTATGAGATTTTTATTAATATGCTCCTGCAAATACTGTGGATGTAGTAGGTATTTAGATGGAGAATACGAATAATAGGCATTCTGCGACGGAAGAAGCGGTTCTATGTACAACAATAATTATTTATTCAATTAGCGGTTTGTACCGCGTTATCGAAATAAATTATCCTATGCTATAACAGTGAAGGAAAACATCGTGAGGAAACTGGCACGCTGAGAGTTCTAAAAAATACAAAGTTCTCAAAGGTGTGTCAAGTCTACCAACATGCACATGCCCAGCGCAGTGGACTGTGGCCCGACTCCTCTCACTTCACGAGGATAGCACAGCACAGCACAGCACAGCAGTGCGATAATAATAGGTCGTTGATGAAAAAAAAATTACGAATACTTTGAGCAATGCATTCGGATAGTTACTGATTATATCCTTGCCTGTTCATTCGGCGGCGCGCCCAGAAGTTTTATGTATTGAAAATAAAGTAATGAACAATACGCGGTTCATATTACTTTCTGCCTACATTCTCTCTGCAGGCATAACCGTTATATCCCATTACGAGAATAGCTTACTTTATATAAAGTCCACAATGTCAACTACAGTTTGCTAGTTTTTTAAGTGTGAGAAGCTGACCCGCGGGAGCACAATCTACACGTAGTATTGTTTGTAACCGATCCATTGTTTTACACATTTAACATAAAATTACTATGAGTAATCAGACTTTTTGTTGCTTTTTCCATAATTTAATTAACTCTATCACAACATACATACGCCTGTTCCTGTACTTCTCTCGATAACGTAGGAATTAAATACGTATTAACACTGTATTCAATTATTATATCAACTATAATTATTAATAAATATAACAATTAATAAAATATCTTCAAATTTATTCTCATGGATTGTTTACTTACCATCTCTGCTCATTTTGTAGATATTTTTCTAAGACGGCTTGGAGGACGGGCCATCTCACAGCTACGTTACTAGTGAGTGCACTGCGTCAACACCATTGTGAATTATAATAATTATCGTAAGTGTTTTGCCTTCGCAATAAATTGGCCTGCCAAAGTCTAATGTTTACCCATTCATTCATACTTCAGAAACACACGTTATTACCTCAAATAACTTGCTGTCATGTCACTGTCTTATATTCCTCTCCACAGAGTATAAAACAACGAATTCCAAAACAAACCAATTCTTTAATAATTCATAATGGCAACACAGTTACGACGTTGTACACTCATTCACGCAAATAAGAATAATTTATAAATTTGTTGACCTTGACTCGAATTTTATATGGCTTTGTTGCTTAAATAAAGTTGTAGTTTAAAAATACTTATGTTATCTATTTTTATACTTAGCTTAACATAATAAGGAGTGTGAGGACGCCAAATACGATTACGACAAATAGAACCACTGAATCAAAATACAGTAAAATACACACGGTAAAATAAACAGATTTTACTTGTTAAATTGTTATGGATATTTAAAATGTTGCATTAATTTAGTATTTTATACCTAATAGGTTTTAAATGAGACAGTATTATATTGATATATATGTGCCGTTATGTTACAGTTTGTCTGTCTGAGGGTCCTATCTGTTGAATCGTATTAGACAGTCATTTAAAATGTCTGTAGAATGTATATTACTATAGCCGCTATAATTGCGAATATGGGTTTTTTTGCCTGAAATAAAGATTTATTAGGTATGTGCTAATGGAACTGGTACATAATTTATTCCGTACCACCGATTTTTTTTTTTTTATTTAAGTACTTTTCGTATTTCTTGTCATTGCAGCTATTAGGAGTACATATACTTCCGTAGCTGTTATAATAACGAATATTACAATTTAAAAAGTTATAAAGTAATGGGAGTCAACTTACTTGAAAACGATTTTTTTGCTTCGGAACTCTCGGCCTGTGAATTCCATTTGCACTTGGGCGATTTTATAACATATGATATCAAGAGTCAACTTTGTAAAAACGTTTATAGGTTTTTTCATAAGCTCAAGACACCTATATTCTGTACAATTAAACCACATTATCTTATGAATTAAGCGTTCCACTCAAAATCGAATTAACCAAATGACACATTTAACATAATAATATTTTAGCTGAATAGGCCTTATAAACTAATCCCTATAATCCTAAAATAGCATAAACACAAGATCAACAAAGTCATAAATCATAAGCATTATGTATTATTGAAAACATAACACAGTTGATAATTGAAACAAACCCAAAAATAGTATAAGAACGGGTAACGAACATGGTCTGACCTTCTGGCATGAAAGTGGTCTTTTTTTGCTGGCTGAGTAAATTATGCGATCATGACAAGAATATTGTAGATTTTAAATTGGTTTATTTTTGGATATTTTTAAAAGGTACCTTTCAACATTTATTCTTGAATTCGCACATTCAAAAAAAATAAATTCTCAATCAAATTCGCCCCATTTTTGCCTTTCTCGCAATTCCCACACATCTAAGACTAGGCCCGATCTTAATTCCCAGGGCATATTAGTTTTCAACTATCTCGTCCTTGACTTTCACAGAGTTATCCAAGATGTATGAAGACTCATATTTCTCATTGCTCAGTGTGTAGTAACACGCAGCTTTTGTATTGTGGTTGGAAAAGTTGCTGATAACATTAAGATTTAAACTGCAGTATAGCATTTGATCCAGAGCGGTGCTTGGGAAGTTGGGACTGGGACTAAGTAAAATAATTTTATTAGTAACGAACAATTCACGATCACAATATGACAAATCCTTTGATTCGATGACAATCCATTACAAAGAACACCCAGAACGCCACGGAGAAGTATGTCATATATATATAGCTTATTCAGAGAAACACTAAACGTCCTACCCAGTTACTTAATTCATAATAATATCTATTACAAATTAATATTTACATATTTATTAATGTATTAAAATTCAAATATTTGGCAAATATATATATGAATATATAGATTTATTCATATAAATATAAAGATTTTTACATTTCTTCAACTACAGGTAATGATACTAAATTACAACTTTATGACCCACAAAGTTACTTTAATAAGCACCTCTACACATGTGCCTATTTTAAATATAATCTTCAAATAAAAAAATATTAATTCTTCTTTTTATGTTTTCAATGAATAGATGGCGTTGATACCGATTTTATTGCATACGTTCCGTTATTTATATTATTCTTGATTATTATTGAATATTACAGTGCTACAAAAATCTTAGACTCATTAAAATTAAATTTGTATAATTTTATACGTATTTTTTTAACATAACTTTCATTTTATTTTAATTACTATTTGTTTCAAATTTTACGAGAAACACATACCGATATCATATTTATAATATACATTATGATGATCCATGCTAACAGACTTGCTTTATTTGTTTAGTTATTTAAGAGTAAGTCAAGACTTTATGGCTGCAAGTATAATTACCTAAATTGCCGACGCTGAAAAATAGCTTTTGACTTATAACGGCTTTTATTAGATAAAATTTTGAACTTATAAAATGGTATATCTCTTATATATCATGTAACAGCTGTTAAAGTTTAATTGTACAGACTATCAATGTACTGTTACGTTCCTTTTTCTATAGAACAAATTCTGTATAATCTACATAATTTTTTGACATCAGTTGATATTGATAAAGACGATGAAGTTGTTTGTTGTTGCTAATGTAGTGACAGTTAGGATTCTTATTTCCATTTCCTCTAATTTATATTTTATACATTTACAGGGCTGTACAATTCCCTGTTTAGTTTTGATACATGTTATGGGATTAAATTGAATTTTAAATTTAAAGAAATGAGCTCGATACTGCATAAATCGGAGATAAAAATCGAGGAAGTGTGTCGAATGTGCTTGTCAAAGGAAATCGAGTTGCATTCGGTGTTCGAGGTGTGCCGGGGAGCCGCTACACTGGATCATGTTATTACAACTATTACTGGTTTAAAGGTAAGCTTTGTAGAGAAAGGTTTTGATAACTAGAATTGAAATTTTGAAGGCGGGTAGAATCCTCGGTTCGACCCCGGAGGCAGTATCGTGATACCTATTTCTGTTTAATAAAAGCTGGTGTGTTGAAGTGTCCGCTAGATAAGGTAGGGTAGAGAGCCTCTCCGAGAGACATGAGTACGGAGCGCTCCAATTTAGTCGTTTGGGACAGCATCATTTTTATGGGCAGAAAGGACACCCAATTCTTTCTGGTTAATATTAGATGGTCATGGGTAACGTTCAAATTTATCATCAGGTACAATATGCTTGTGTGTTATTTACTCTTTAAAGAGCCTAATCAGTGATGTGCAGCCGTGCATTTTGCTAAAGCTCTCATTGTTCACTGTTATTGTTAACATTGGCATGTGTATGTGTGCTGATGTGTATGTTGCATGAACTGTGTGTAGCCCAGGCGCGTGCTGTGTGAGCTGTGTTGACCTTGTATACAATTATTTACACTGTTTATTCCAAAATATGGCTATTTTGTTTTATAGGTAAGTAAATGAGTGTGCTATTCTCTAAATCGGGAATGCTATTTAAAGTCAATATTAACTGTGTTGCTATCCCATGAGTCCAACGTGCCTCTTATATGTTAGCCTGTCTTACGTAACTGGCTGCCTCACAGTATGTTCTTGTGGAATAGTTGAGATATAAATTGATAATACTTGACTATGAGTATCTAGAAAATTAAGTTCAATTTAAATGTTGTGGGTAAATTATGATGTTGTTGCTCTGCTTTCAAAATATTGCCACTACACTTTTAATAAGCTTGTGCATTCATTTGATGATCTAGATACTAATTTTCATTTTAAGAAAATATACATATTTAAAGTGTTTATTCTTAATGTTTAATGTATTCAATATCTCCTTCAATATATATTAAATATATTTGTCATTTTACATATTGTGCAAGTGTGGTGCTCAAAAGTATTATCTCAAATTGTAGTTCAATAATAAGTAAACCATGTACACAAAGCTTGCGACTCCTTTATACATTTGACCGCTAAGTGTGCTGCATCAGCTGTTAGCAAGGCGAAAGACACAGGTTAATGTCACAGCTATGTTGTCAAGTCAACCATTTTAACTTAGCCAAGGGTTTAACCCTGAAGGTATACCTGCTATCTAAAATAAAAATAATGATGAACGGCTGCATGTATGTCCCCTTATGTGATGCCATAAAAGAGTTCATGTATTGGTGGTCAGATTGAGAGTGGGGATGGCTTGCCGGCGACAGTGTGTCGTGAGTGCAAAGAGAG
>DWRA01000504.1:0-24069 GCA_018250295.1 Spathilepia clonius | reverse complement strand
CAACACTAACTGTATCTTTACGCACCGCACTTTGAACTACTTGTGATTTACATAAACTAACCACTGGGTTCCACGTTCGTATCGTGAGTACCCGTTACATACCAAAATGTATCAATTCCGCGATCAAATCAGCATTCATACCTTTTTTTTTTAAATCTTCGTGCTAGATGGCGATTGACTTTGCATATTAAATCCCAGTGCATAGTTCTAGTAAGTCAATCCGTGTAATTAACTTGTTTAATTTACTAAAAGCTATATTTCAAATAGAAAACTCGCCAGTAAAACAAAATATTTTACTGTTGTCGGGTATGTTTTATTTACCTAATGGTGAAGCTTATCTATTGATTGAAAAATGTATTACGCATTTAAATTTAAGTGAAATTTAACATTTGTAACTTCACAGTGGTATTTTGTGGTTTTGTATTATTACAAAAGTCCAATAATACAGTTTAATAGAATGTAGTCAACATGGAATCAATATAAATTTAAAACAAGGTTAAATATTCCATTCATCGTCAATCTGCACTAAGCCGTAAGATGGGGGATCGTCCTGGGCCCTGGGGGAAAGATCTGTACGCAATCGTGGTTCCGTTAACCACGCTATATTTCCAAAAAGAAACCCTACAAATTTTTACACGTAAAGCCTTCGCAAACAGTTACATGTTGCAACCCAGCTGGAACTAACTGTATGCACTTCAACGACTTCGACTTGGCACATCCTTTACAATTAGTAGAATGGCACAATGTATTACTGTTCATCTGTTCACAACTGGAGACCTCAAAATGTGTTCAAAACGGCATTACTAGATCTAGTCACTATTTTATACTTACAATACAAGCAGAATATAGACTAGTTTTTTTAAGGACGCCAGACTACTTGTGGCAACAGACGCACTGATCGGATTTCCTGTTCGCTTGTAACATAATACATTGCGCCATATCGGGGTATAACACTCAACGACGTCAAACACAAGCAATAATACGTATTCGTTAGTATTTGCTAATAATATGCGTACCATTCTGAAGTAGGCCATTTTTAATGATAGCTCTAGTTGGTTATATTTTGTACCTGCATCCTTCAGGTAATGTGTGACTAAATGTGCGATTTAATAAATAAAAATCATTATAGCAAACAAATGCATAGATGTTATATTCAAAATCATAAATTTTATATTACATTAATAAAGTAATAAATGTTAAAATCTAATGTTATTTAGAGGTATGTATTTGAATTGTATTTTGAAACTCTTATATCTTAGAAAAAATTTATATCTTAATGTCTTCTATCTGCCCTCTGAATTTATGTTCAAATTAACGTTTGCGTGTAGAGACGTGTAATATTGTACTTAATATATTGTTTTACTTATCATTACTTTATACACGATCTAATATTTGGAATCCTCTATTAAAACATTAAGTGCACTGTGTGGAAATATATTACTTCCTATATTCTAGCGTAAGTATGTACTGTATTTATTTGTTACAACGAAATTTGTTTGAAAGCTTTCAGTAATAAAAGTAGATTGTTGCACATTGAGAATTTGCTTATGAGAGTCTCGTGACGGCATTAACTTTATAGGCAGCCTTGATAAATAGGACGCAAATATAATTTGTACAATACTTTAGCCACTACGGTATGGGAGTGACAAAACGGTTACTGAGGATATTCGCTTTTAAAACTTAGGGTTTCATATGGTTGGTCTAACTTTAGTTGAGCTTATAATACCATTTTTAGGGATGCATTGTATCGTGTTGATTCAAAAGGCGTTAGGAACTTATTTGAGATAATTGGTGTAAGCGACGAATTGAAGCATAGAATTGTGTAAGTTACTTACAAAATGGCTACTTAAATAGGCTTTATCTCGTTTATGTAAATAAAGCCTAGTTAAGGAAAGGTGGGCGCGACTATTGTAGGAGTGTATCTGTTCTTAAACTCCACTGATAAGTTTACATACATAATAATTGTAATAGGCCTCAGCATGTATCGAGTCATAGCACTACTCGTAGAATTGTGAATATACTGAATGTTTAGGATGAATTAAATTTCATTATGCTAATGTTTCCTTTATATGTGTAATTAATTACTTATTATATCTTAATTGTATGATGTTTACACATACCCTAGGGTTAAAAATGAAATTGATTAAATGAACGGACATTGTTGCATTTAATATTTCATGTGGCTGCAATTAAAGCCAATTATAGATTATAAAAATAATGATCCTAATTCGATTTAGTGTATTGCCTGACAGATATGAACTAAATATTGGCTCCTGGTATCAAATAATAATACACTACAAATTTGCTTACAGAAAATTGTACGTCTGGTTTTTAACCTTATGGTATTATGTATGGATATTCTTTGTTCTTACTATTGTTATGTATGTCGTTGTGCCGGATTGTTTTGGCTAGGGAATCGTCTTGCATTACCCATGACGTGATCAGAATGATTACACTTGCATGCTTATTAAGATGGTTACAATCTTCATCGACGATGTGCTCCACGTTACGATTCCGGCGCCGTGTTCTGCATACGTAGGTGCAAGCACCAAGACATTAATTCATGTATAGTTTACATTGTAATTATAAACCATATATTACCGCTTTTAGTAATGTCATGTAAATTTAATTGGGAGATGATGTATTGGGATAAGGTCATTAGTGCATTATTCGTAGTTTTATTTTTTAACAATAGTAAAGTTAAAATTTCCGTATGGTATTGTTGTTATATTGAACTATTATGCTATATTGTATCGTTTTCTGAAATAAAAGACTTAATTTATGATTTCATGTTGGTATCTATTTTTATAACAAACATCAAATAGTAGGGATTGCAATTCAATGACTGCTAACTACGGGTAACAGACTTCAATTTAGGGATTTGGCACTACGGACGAAATTATTTTTTAATATGTATTTATGCAGGAAGAGCATGTTGTGAGTTCTGTATCCATGTACGCCATTTTTTGTCTTCAGTTAGACTATTGTCGGTCAGAAGTCATCAACGCATTACTATACCACCGCTAGGAAAACTTCTCGTCAGAGTGGTGGTCCTATAAGAAGGGTATAGGCTATAAATCCACCGCGCTGGCCAAGTACGTATTGGTAAACTTTACACGGCCCTTGATCACTTTTTTGAAGCATAGGTTTTTTTTTGCTGTTTTCTTTCACCGTTTAAGCAATTGATCGAATACACATATCAATAAGAAAGAGGTGCATGCATGGGATACGAACATCGAGTCTGCCGACAGGATGACTATAAACTGACATGTTGGTAAGTTCTAAAATCAACGATTTGGACGCAGTTAATTATGTGTTCTTTGCATACATGACTCGCACCATTTAAGCTCTGCATATAAAAGGTACTCTGAATTCTGACCGCCTAGGACATTTGGCTTGTCATAAGACATTACAGCTCTTGCCTATTTAATGAACAAGTAGTGAAATAGCTTTTCGTAATATGAGCTACACGCGGGATGCGGGGTGACTGTAGCGGTTTAATGTCACGAACGCAGACATAATTAGGGGAGCCCAAGAGGGCATTTCGGGATGGACTCCAGCGGGCCGATTTACATAAAGGGGTATAGTGTGAGCTCGAACTGCCCAGCCAGCAACCTCGGGAAGGACGACGGTATGTGTGGTCGCATGCTGTCGTAAATACCAGGAGACACGATGAGCGCAAATGCTCACCGGAGAAGAGCCCGAAAAAAAGTGGTTTCCTTGTATCTGGTTGAGTACCTCCACCAAGTATAAGCCTTATATATATGGCCGCACGTCCAAAATGAAGGATCAAATTAGTAAAAAAAAATTGATCATCGGACACATTCTCCAGCGCGTCAGGTTACATTCTAAAAAGTCTGGCCATTTGAGAGTGGCGCAAAGATGGTAGAGGACCTCAAACTTGTAAAAAAAAACGTCATCACGACATTCACGCACGTGGCTCATTTCTTTTTTATTTTGAAGAAAATCATGTAAGGATAACGAAAGATATATAATCTGACGATTTTCACAAGCCGAAGTAAAAAAATCGACGATAAAATTGAATGCGTGCAGCTGCGTAATTCCTATATTCATTATTACTCTCTCACTCCGTCCCCACTTTAGTTTGCCAGATTAGGCGGCTTTTCGTCTATTAGGCTATTTTAAAGTAAAAAAAGGCCGACCATAAATTATGACGGACGACCAGTCGCCATTTTGGAATAAATATTATAAATCGACGATTTAAGGCTGCATATAATGCTATTGCAAAAGTAAATCATTTGAAAACAAACTATATTTTTACACAACGACAACTCTTTAGTCGAATTTGCAACCTCGAATGAACGATTCTGAATAGAAAAATCGTCTATAATGCCATATATACAAACAAAATAAAATTGTCTGTTTGTAATATCAAAACAACTGCATTTTACTACTTTCATATGAAAGTATATATGATACTTGTAACAAAAAAAACCTGTGAACCAGGAAAAACTTCTTTCCTGTGTGGGTAGAAAAAAATAAACACGCGAAATTTTTGCTCTCTTATTTTTCTTATATTTAAATTATAATTGCACTTTTATTTGTATAATAGGTACATGTTTTAAAAGACTAGCGAAACTCACCTGCTATCACTGAAAATAAAATCTCACTTACTACGGTCACTAGCACATAGTTCAATATCACCAAAATATGGACATCTAATTGGATAAGCTGGAGAAATTAGCACACGCATGAGGGACTACGAAGAAAAGCTGCAGAAAGTCACCACTGCAGCAGCATCCTCAAAGCCAGATGTCTCAGTAGCGAACAGAAGCGCTGCGCTATGTCAAATCGCGAGCGTGTAAATTTACCTCTATATTGGCTGAAATCTTAAAATTATCCCTGGTAACGCCCGATATTAACACTCAATCTATTTAAATTTTCAGTATCAAAGACAAAAAATTGACCATTTCTAGGACCCATAAATTGTCAAATCCTTGGTAGGCAGCTTAGATGCGGCTATGGGCGTTAGTAGATTTATATGCACTTTTGGTTACGGTAAAGTCCGGAAAAACCGAAGTGCGACCTTGTGTTTACAAACACAATTAACTAGTTCTAACAACTCTTCTTACTAGACACACAAATCTTGTTATTGTTTTAAGACAATTAACCTGTGTTACGTGGTAGGATTATAATATGATAGTGAAGTCTAGAAGTTGATGTCTTTTAAAATATATAGGTAAAAAACAAGCGTTCAGTCCACCTGATAGTTAGTGACCGCTGCTGTATGAACATTTGTAATCAATCCCAGATAAGATTAGACTCCTACCGGAGGTCGGTCACAGGTGCGTTGTTACTCCTAAGGTAGTCCTTAGGAGTATCAATTTAGTAATTGGAACTGTGATAGGTATCCTTATATCCTTCAAACCCACACACCACAAACTCTTCCACAGCCCTCAATCTTTATTGGGTGGCTACAATTCTATTGAGTTACAATATGGATTGGTTATTATTGTTTACTGCTTTAATTAATAGGTGTTTAATTTTTATAGACTTCGCTCACCAGAACCTCTCTCTGTGTATCATATATCACTAATAATTACACTTTTGCTGTATTTTGCCTTGGCTTGTTTTATTTTGTGGTTTAGTGGCGGATACCATTGGTAGACTCAAGTAACACTTCCAGTTCTATTTGAGCCTTGATGACATGTCAACAAACAGCAATAAATTCAGGCAGCATCATACACTTTTACCGCTTAAGTAACATGTTAACATAATCCGTAGCAGTTATTAATTTAATTTTATCACTTTCTCAACAAACAATTAAACGAGCATGCAGCTCAACTGATGCTAAATCATTAATAGTAGAAGCGTTGCAGATTCTGAAGACTAGTTTTTTTATCCAGCTCTACTATTTTTACTTTACCACTTTTTCAACACAAATCATCATCTTAACCGAACTGAAATAGTTGTGTCGTTGCAGTAGTGGAACCATACTTCTTAAAATGTTATATTCCCTGTATTCTGCGCACCAACACTTAAAATAATAAAAACGTATTATCCATAAAAAAGTTCTTAATTTTATAAGGCAATAAAAACATTAAAAAAAAATGAAACTACATAATATTTGATAAATGTTTATTTTATTTTATTTGAATCAAAATCTAGTTAACATAAATAAGTCATATACAATTAATGTAACAACAATTTGCACAACTACATATTATTACTCTAGGACTAGAAATAAGATTATAAACCCACATGTGATTAATCGTAAAATGCGGAGTCATTTTTATCTGCTACTAAATGAAGGTACTGACAGTTCAGTGTACGGGATAGCTCACTAGTTGATATACATTCTTTTGTAACAAATTATCCTCGAACTTGTAGCATGCGTTGGATAGGGAAATCGAATAACGCAATAGCACTTATTACAAACTGCACTGCTTCAATATACTGTTCGAAGATGAATGATGAACTGAATTCATTGTAATATTATTCTTAAGTACTTTGACTTAGTCGCTCTTAATCAGTACCCCGCCTTGAAATTTGGAATGAGTCTAGTAAAGAAAACCAGTAGTAGATAGATGCTAGATAGCATATATAGATAGATAGATATATAGATACATAGATAGAATACCTACAACATCGATAAACGTGACAAAGAAATGTATGTATTTGTAATTTTACACTTGTATTAGAATGATTTGAAATTTTACATTCCTATTTATAACTACAATATAGAATATATATATGACAGGAAACATTATGTAAAGTTACTTGTACACGAAAAATAGTAGAGTATCTAAAATTCATAGCCGCAATATAGACCGCTTAAAATACAATGCTTTGTGTATAAATAATTTCATTATAGACAAAACACAAGTATCCATCTAATGTAAATAAAAAAAAAAAACAATAATAAAACTAAGCATTGAGTAAGAATACAAAATATAGTAGTATTTTACAGTTTCATTTTAATTATACAGTCTCTTTCTTATTCTAAGCCGTACCATTGAAACATTCCAACTTGATGCGTGCATTAATGTTAAATCTGAAGAACTACATGCATGGTCGATCAATCGTAATTTTAAGGTTGAATATTGTCTGCTAGTTGACGACAATATTTTCATTTCGTCAGGAAATAGTTTTATAATTTTAATGTTACGTATTTAAACGGTTATTCATTTTAAATTAAAATAAATTAATTATAAACAAAAATTTTAAAACCAATGAGCATTTAATTAGCGTGAAATAAATAAGAAATATACATAGTCACAATTTGTAATAAAAATGCTTAAAGCAATTGTCCTTAATGTATTATCAAACAATTATATAAATTAAGCAGATTTATATTTTTAGACGACGGCTTGATTAGCCATCTTAGATGAGAATTCATTAAGAAATAAAAAAAATACCGAAAATAAATTATCAGATGGAATAAACGAAACAGAAAATATGTCATTGACCAAGGTCCACATAGTATAATTTGCCGTCATAGTTTACAACATTTTCAACCTCCGCTTAAATATTAGTCCAGTCTACACTTGCCACTATGTTAGCACCATTCGCTTGCACCAGCGCTTGCCATCGCAAAATGATCTTCGCAATCAGTTTACACCGAAATAGTTGCTTACCAACAATCATTAAAACTGACAAAATGCATAACTAAGTAAATTTAATGATAACTTAATATAATTAAGACTAATAAAGTCAATGTGATGTTAACGTCATTAGTTGTTACTTAAAGATGTGTCCATTATTTACTGAAGTGAGCCTGCACTACAATAACTCAATAAATACATCATATTCACCCCTACCACTCCTTTCGGGAGATCAATACGATTTTTCGTAAAATGAAAAAAAAACTGACGCCCAGAGTTTTCCCAATTTTCAATAAAAAAATCATATTAGTAATTTCAAAATTATCCGAATACGATACCCATATCGGGTATAAACTAATTAATAAAAAAGTTGACAATCATAACTCGGCCGCCATCTTGAATTTTGTAAATGTCAGATTTTTCCCATAGTGGGAAGAGTGAAAAAACCCGCCATAGACAACAAAGTCGCACCGGGGCTCCAACATGGAAAACGACTCGGGTAAAAAGGCAATCGTTTCAGGATTATATATAATAAAAAAGTATAATAAAATAATTTACAAAATAAAACATGGCTTATTTTAACATCTTATAACAATGGCTGATGCAAACCCTAAAATTAAAATACTGTGCATCATTGAGATCATTTGAAAGTTAAAACTTAGTGCACTAAACTTTATATTCCATTTGTAAGATTCGATTTATAACAATTATATCTTTACTTTTTGTTTCTAACGTTTCTAACAAGTACACGGGCATTGTGGAGCCGGCCCAAATAAATCTAAAAAGATCATAGTTTCACTTAATTAAAATAATAATACTAAAATAAATAAACCAAGAGGTAAAATTAGACAAATAATACATCATAAAGTAATACTACAACAATAGATAAATCTATTAGATACATTGAATACTTACATATGAGATTCTAATTTTAAATTGTGATGATAATTATGGATAATCAATAACATTTAAGATTCTAATACGCTAATTAAATTCATACGCTACAAAACACCAAATAGCACATCCTAACGTCTACATTAATAAAATTACTTTTACTGCCGTAAAGTACAAGTGATTAAGTGTAAGTTTATGTGTAGGTGTAATAGAAATAATAAATTAATAAAATGTAAATTAAAGATTACAATATATTATCCTAAAAGCATGGCTAAGGGCCAGCCCTGACATACTGTATGGCGAACGAAATACTCTTACCCCCCTTGTACCCCCAAACCGGAGCAGGACAGAATCAATTTATATATTTAGTGAAAAAAGAGTGGAAAAGGGGGAAAATATAATAACGTTTTCTACACACATAGCCCAATAAAACAGTAATGGTTTTTTTAAAGTGTCAATGCTAATAGTATTTGGGTGGGAAAAAATACATTCTACTATTATTACGCAATACTAAATGCTCGACACCAACTCGCATGTGGTTGCGTATTTACCTATTTTATCTGAATAATAGATGAAAATTTAACGTACATATTATAAATAAGTGTGATGAATATTATTTACTTAAGTATATTATATTAGGTGAGATGATAGATGATTCACGGACAGTTGGACAGAGATTATAATACTTATCCTAATAATACGTTACATTAACACAATACAGTAAGTGTGATTAGACCATGATATCTAGATTTATCCACTTCACAAATAACTTGCCTACTATATTTTAGTTACAATATCCAAGTATATAAGAAGCGACAAAATATGTATTCCATTTATTAGGCCTATCTTAATGATTCTATCTTCAATTCTGAATAGATTTGACGTAAGAAAGACAAGGACTATTCATACCTGCTTTTCATAACAATCGGGTTAGTATGTTTATGAATAGTTTAGGGTGAATCTTCTAGAGTTGCGTCAATATCTGTGGCTTTGTCTCCAAACATGGGCTCGTCTTTCAGGAAAGTACCAGAGCGTCCCATTACCGGAATATCTGCCGGTTTTTCTTGTTCATCTTGCTTCATTAAATGTTTTCCATGTTTCTGCTGTTTCGTAGACGCTTTGCTCGGCGGCGCCTCCTTCACAATCTTTGGCACCATTTTCGCGGAACTGGATTTTGTGGCGTTCATGAGGGAACCGGGGATTTTCCTGTCGGTCTTAAATTTCGATGTCATGGGTACATTAGCAGTAGGTTTGTTCGCCGGAGCGTAGCGTTTGTTTAGTCCATGTTCTTTTATATCCCCGTTACCGGGTTTTGAGCATTGATTTGAGTATACCGGTATCTTTGTTTTGGCCTTATTGTTGAGCGCAGACGTATGAGGTGGGTTTTGATATTTAGGTGACTTGACAGCTGAAAATATATAAAATAAGAATCATGTACCGATAAACAGAATAAAATAAATTGATTCATTTATGGACGGTTTGGTCTGGACAACTACAACTCTAGATCGGTGGCATGGTCTTTCTATTTAACGTTTACTATGGTCACCAACTAACTATACCAAAGTTTCAATATTCGTCTAAATTAACAGTCAGACTTTAACACAGTAAGTAAAGTAGCGATACTCACATTCGACTGATCCCTTGCTAGTGTGTCTAGCCTTGGTGTACGTTCCGTATTTGTTACTTGTCTGAGATTCGCTGAGCGAGTCTGTAGATGGTTCGGCGGTACGCGGACGCGAAGTAGTCGCTAGACTGTCTTGGGACATCGCCTGTGCCTTAACCTTTATACGACTTGTCCTTACGTTCCGAGCCAGAACAGGACTAGAATTGCGCGACGACTCACTAGACGAAAGAAAATGTTTCATCGTCGGAGCTTTCTTGGCCATTTCCTTGCAAGGCCGAGGTTCCAAGTATCTTGGTTTCGTATTTTCGAAAGCGTTCAAGCGCGGTGGCACCTTGCTTTTCACCACTCGTTCTTGAGATTGATTCGTTTTCGTCTGATTAAACTTCGCACGCTCCTCTTGTGCTTTTGTCGTTCTAACCTTGGGAGGGTTCACTTTAATTACCTTCTTCGTGTCTCGTAACTCGTTGTTACTCTTTATCTTATCGATGGATCCAACTTGAGCAATCGGCTTCGGCTTGTATGGAACGAATGAAGCTCGAACGTGTTCCATGTCGAGACTCTGGCTCGTCGAAGTAGTGTGTGGTTTAGTAGGCTTCGTAGTGTATGCGGACCGGCACTTCCTGTCTTGGAAGGGAGAGGTATTAATTGCGATGGCTTGCGCGCCGTACATAATGCATCCGAGTTCCCGCAAACGCTTACGGAGATCCGAGGGCAGATCTTTAAACGCCTGCGTGCCAACAACTCGAGGGGCAGCGCGGACCAGGGCGCCCTCGCATTGCAAACGCCAGCTGGACGCGTGCAGCAGAAGAAGATTGTGTTGTGGCGATGACTTCGGAATCGCGCCCCCATTGTGGACCACATCGGGTTTGAAGTAGTGCTGGTTGCGCATTTCTTTAATTAAATTAGAGAGGAATGCGTACGCCCGGCACGTTTCGTCTGGCGGTGCCCACTCTATGGCTGCGGCGAGGCAGTCGTCGAGAGCCTGTTTGGCCGCGTGTGGTGCGTCAGGGGACATGTTGCCGACAGCCCGGAGCACTGCCACAAGCCTTGGAGCAGCAAAATGTGCAGCCGCATTCACTAATCGCCTACACATGCGGGCTACACTCTCCGCCCACCTAGTGTTTTGCAGCGACGATACTGTAAGGTAGAAGGAATAATTATAATCATATACATTTCTTGGCTAACAAAAATAAATATAAGTAACCGTACCCACCTGTCATACCACATCCATAAACGGTGTCAATTAGATTTTCGGTGGACAAATTGACGATGTGTTCTTGGTAACATTTATCTAATAATTCCTTGGGCAAGGTCGCGAATGCTTTGGTAGGCCACACTTTTGAGAAGTATTTCGTAATCCATCGGAGACACTTGCGGTACAGATCATCAAGTCCGTATACGGACGACAGTGGGAAACATTCTAACACTCCCGCAGTACATACTTGGCAAGGCTAAAAAAATACATTACATTACTATTACTACTGCTAAATTATTAAATATGACTATTAGCATATTATATAGGCATTATTGAGATTACTTAGAAAATATATTTGACAGCGTATATGATCAATTTGTGGAGTTAACAATGACTAAAACTGATAGTCGTCAATTGTCATTAATGGGAAGCGAGCTATAAGTATGTCTGACGTATCGTTATACTCTGACGATTAGAAAGTGACTAGCGACAGCAGAAACAACGAAAAGTCATACGTGTTTGATGGACTGTCTTTTCGGGGAGCGTGATATTATGGCTTAATGTCTGTGCTTTATGAACTGTTGAGCAATCATTATATTAACAACAACAATACTTGTTTTGTTGTATAATAATAATAATAATTATTGTTATCGATACAAAATATAACTTGTACAAATAACTTTACACTTACCCTGTGAAAATGGTGACAATACTTTGCTTTGAGAGTGAACATGATGGCTTCTTTAAGTCCTTCCAGGCCCAACATATCAGCAATGGTCGCCAGCTCGACAATACTTATCGAATCCGGAATAGTGGAGACTCCCGAATATATGTGGCAGAGCGCAAAATGCACAACATTAAAGGAAAACCTGTAATAAAACTACCTTCAGATACTGTCAATTTATAAAATCATTTAATAAAAATAAATTAAATACGTACGGAGGCATAACTATCACATTTCCAGCGCTTTCAACCCAACCTCCGCTTAAAATACCAGCAAAATATTGACACCTGAAAAAAAACAGTGAAAAATGAACAATAATTTGCGGAACAACTGTAACACATATACGCATCTATACAAATAAATAAAATTGAATTGTCTATATATGGCATCTATAGCAAAATTATAATTATTAAAAATCTTGCATGTTTGGGTTAGGGTCCTTATTAGCTGGACAGATTGTTAATGAATATTGATTTTCAGATAATTGATGTTATAAGGAAATAGGCTGCTTTTATTTCAGAAAATATATTAGGATTCGACGCAAAAAATGAAAACCCAAAGTGTGTTGTGCGCTTGTATTACTTAAAAGCTGACGAAGTTACAGAATTTTGGTTGTATTTATGTTATGTTATATCATTTAAATGCGGGGAAAACCGCGGTGTACTTAGTTTTATAAATATAAACTACTATAATATACACTAATAAATACCTTGAAGATAAAATGCATTTGTGCGCTTTTATACGCTTCCCAGAAACTTCCACAATCACGTCTGGAGCGATTTCCTCCAAAAACATTCGTAGCAAGTCTTGTCCCAGGCGAGACTGACAATTCCCAATTAAACTGGAAGTTTGACTCGTTTCAGTAGTGCTATTTTCTGTAACGATACAAAAATATTCAATAAAATCTATTTGATTAAGTGAAAATTAATAATCAAACTATAGTAGGAAGATATCTTACCAACAACAGACCGGCAAATACTGCTTTGAACACTGCTAATTTCCGACATATCTGACACTTGTTCTTCGAGTTCGCCAGGGCTGGATGAAAGGCCCTGCCTTAGAGGAGACCGTGTCCTCCCCGACAGTGATCCCGGCATACTTTTGCTGAATTCATTTTTCAGATGCGGGAACAATCTATTCAGGCTTAAAGCATTTTCTGAATGAAACGAACTGATCACTTCACTAGATCTTGACGAGACTGCATGGCTTTGTTCACCCCAATTATTTTCCGGAATAGACCTCGTCATCCTCACATCTAGGCTTTCTTTATTTTCATGTATCAGGACGGGCAAATCTATCTTGTGCACCGGTTTATCCAAATCAGACAACTTAACAAAGAGGTCTGTCGTATGGTCGCCCGATGACTCTTCTTGTATGACATTTGATGCAACCGAAAATAATTTTTCACCGTTTACTGTTTGGAAGTTCTTCGGCCACTTGTCATTGTTTCCCGTATCTCGAATTTCCTTGTTTTTTGGTTTATTTTTTGGTGCATCCTTAGGCAAAGCGATAATTTCAGAAATACTTATGCTGGGATCGTTACATAGAGTTTCATATGTTTCAAAATTAGACGCAGTGTCGCTTTGTTCAAAAATTTTTGGAAACGTCGGAATTATACATTCGCTCAAAGGAGCTTTGGTTACTTTAGGTAACTTCAGGATATTTTTGCTGTCATTATTAGGCTGTTTTTTTGTATTAAGAGATGATGATAATCTCGAAGGCATTTCTTTTAACGTGGAGGATTCACCCAAATCGATGTACATGGAAAACATGTTCTTCTTTTCTGCAGCACTTACAGCATCATGGTTCTTGGGTAAAGGGTCGGGTAAACTAGAAAGATCGATGTAAAATTTGTGACTGGATTTCTCACTGCTGTCAGAATCGACAGATCCCCTACTTTTGTTGCAATTATCAGATCCATCATACTTCGATTCATTTTTTAAAGACTCACATACTCTGTCGGCTGGTTTTTTGCAGGATATATTAGAGTTTGAAGCAGTTTTATCGTCATCCTTGGGGCTGAAAGACATGTCAACTACCCAGGCAGAAGCATTTGATGACTTTGGCGATTTTCTACAATTATTGATTGGCGATTTTCTAGATACCTCACCGTCCTCGACAGAATCACCACCGGGCACAATTGGAGCATATTCATTACATCGGCTGAATCTGTCATTTTCATTTTCTTGTGATCCATATTGTTTTACCGAAGAAGTTTTTAAAGACATAATTGAATTATATGGTGTCGAAGTCACAAACACTGAACGTGAAGAATACGTTGTAGTATCTTTATGGATTACGTAAGTTTCCGTCTGGTTTGTCTCTGTTTCGGCTCGGGACGCTTCTATACCATTTAAAGGTTTATCAAATGGATTTGTACTAAGAGAATCTTCTGTAATTGGAGTCATCTCAAATATTGTAGGCGATAAATCTCTGTGCACAGAATCTTGATCTTTATTATCAGGTTGTTCCAAAGAGTCGTCGTTTTCATTACTCTCTGACCAATCATTAGGACTGATATCAAGTTTGTTCACCATAGAACACGGTACTGGTTGACTTGGTATGGGTATTACAATGGGCTTCGCATGTTTAGGAACGCCTTCAGCTTTAATTGTTACCTCAATTTCATCATCTTCATCCACCAAATTAGCAGCATCAATAAAACACGCCGACGATTTATGTGGTGACGTTTGGACGACATTTGTATCAATTTCTTGTGACATAGTCGGGCGGCTGACTGTTTGTGTAACAGTTACGTTATCATCACAAGTAACTGTTTGAGTAACTATTACATCGTCAGTGTACGAAAACTGACGTTCCGCATTGATAAAAACTTCACAAATTTCTTTTTCGGCCAGTCTTGGTGGAAAAACTGATTCCCATGAGCCTGTCTCTGAAGATACAGATGACGATTCCATGATGACAATTTCCTCGTTTTGCCTCTGTTTTTCTTCTTTAGAAGATTTATTACTCTCTTTTATTTTATTTGGCGAATGGATTTGTCCGTTCCCACTCCTCTCCGAAGATGGGCCACTTATAGGCGACGTGTCAGAGCGTGACGTACGAACTTTAAATCTATTCAGTTGATGTTTATCCGGACTAGAAGTCGTTTCATGCGGTTGATTTTCATCGGCTGTTAATTCGTGCAAAGTACTCTCAGTCAACGAAACGTCCGTCAATGTTACGTCTTTGTGACTATTCAGGCTTTCCAACATGCCAGTATTCTCTAGCCCTGAATCAGATGACGTAAATATATTTTCCATTTTGGTAATATTATCGCCAACATTTAACTGAAAGAGACAACTCGATGACCCTAATCCAGGAGATCCAGCATATGTAGCTGATAAGTAATCTGATGATGAACTGGGATCATCAGCTATTAAACTATCTGGGGAGTAAGTGGGATCTACAACTCTTTCGGTTGCACTTTCAGAATTATTTGGATTCTTGTGAAAATTTCCACCTGGTTTTGCCAATCTGGCAGTATGGTTTAATTTAGTCTGACTTTGAACTGCATTTGCTTTCTTGTCAGTAGGTAAAATTACTTTTTCGTCTTCAAAATTATATTTAATTATATTATCACAACTGTTGGAATGTTTAACCGTTTTGGGTATATGACTAGATGAGAGAGACAACGAAGTAGGCTTGCTCCGAGGCGATATTTTAAGCTTTCCAGTGTCTTGACTTTTTATGATAGATTGAAAAGCATTAGACAAGGCATCTTGTTCATTCAATTCTTGTTCCAGTAAGTTTCCCTCTATAGGTACTAAAGCATAATATTCTCTTGTTAGTTCTGTGCTCGGACTGAGTATTGCACTTTTATGACACTTCCTTTCAGCGTAGGGGCTAATACATTTAGGAGTCAAGAAAACTTCTGAATCAACTTTTTCTTCTTTTGTTTTAAAAGTCGTAGGAGGGTTGGTTTTGAAAATTTGCAAGTTATTCTGTAGATAGGTGATTATTTCACTTTCCTGATTTTTAATGTCGCATTCAGTGTAGGCGTCACTGTAAATAGTATAATAAAATTAAAAACGAGTTATACAAATAATATATTGTTTTAGTTGTACGAATAATTACCTTATGAATGAGTATATTTCGTCGAATGTATCGCGACCAATGTTTACATGCAAAATAGTTTTTAGTTTACGATAAAACTGATTCGTACGTGCTTTTAAGATACAAGTATGTGTTAGTATTTTTAGTTTTCCGCAAACCACTTCAATGTCCGTATAAATGGATTCATCGAATATTCTGCAAAGTAACACAAGTACAAGAATTATTTATACTGTTAAACCATACCAAGTACACAGATAAAGCCGTTCCGCCTGAATAAATTATGATTGGACAAAGCTATAATATTAATAAGCGACAACGGTTTAATTGTTACCACAGATTATTGTACCATCATAATTACATATCATAACAAATATCAAAAATATCTAGATACCAATTATAAAACATTTATCGTTAGATTTGGTTCATTTGTTTAAAAGAATACAAAAAAAAATGGAGAAATATAAATATCATCGTCATTTGATATGAGAGGACGATTAAGTTGTGATAAGATACGTCTTTTGTGACGCGATAAGGTTACAGGATACTTTATCACATCACTAGGAGTTTGGTTATGTATGTTGTGTGTACCAAAAACTTATATAAACATCTACATCTTCATATGACTGTCTATGTGAGTATTGAATGTGGTAGAAACTTATGTGGTTCGACTCCGGCAACAACACCGCCACACCTATTTTTCTCTAATAGCAACCGTGTACGCGCTGTTGCGTAAGAATAAGCGTATTCTAGTTTGAAGGGTGTGGTAAGGGAGACTTTCTCATCCGAGGCGGCATAACTTAATCATCTGTGGTCGACCTCGAGTATGACTCTAGTCTTGTCAGGGGTTGATCATGGATGTCCATGGGCGACAGTGGCCATTTACCATCAGGTGGACTGTAAAATTTAAAAAATTAAAAAAAGTGAGCAGTTAGCAACCAATTAGAATCAATCTCAAATCTATAACTAACTGACTTTTATTAGGTCCTCGACCACAATCCAAAACTGGTAAAACAACCGTGTACCCTATCATTTTTTAGGGTTCCGTAACCAAATGTCAAAAATCGGAACCCTTATTGGTTCGTTATGTCTGTCTGTCCGTCCATCTGTCCCTCTGTCCGTATATCACAGCCACTTTATTCGGAAACTATTAAGACCACACAGTTGAAACTTGGTAGGTAAGTGTATTTTGTAAACCGCTTTCCGAATTACATGCAAAAATAAAAAGTATATTAAATTTAAGGGAGGATTAATCCCATACATGGAGCTACAACTCATAAAAAAAATTCATCTCACCTACACGTGTGAGGTGTCTATAGAGAGGTCTTCAAAAATGACATTGAGGTTATTAAAATCATTTTTTCTCAAATTCGATTGTTTCAGAGATAAGCCCTTTCAAAGCGGTAATGTGCATCTCCCCCCCCCCCTCTAACTTTTAAACTAAGAGTGAATAATCTAAATAAAATATATGTTGTAGATATCAAGGAAAACTTTCAACGAAAATTGGTTCGAACAAGATGCGGTAGACAGTTTTATTTTATTCTATATGAAGAAAGTTAAAGTTAAAGTTAGCAAATCTTGCTAACAGTCAATTTGAGTACGGCCCATCGTAAGAGAATTAAGGAATTATTGCTACGCAGGCACGAGCCACATTAAGTGATTACTCTCAATATATTTATAACCAGCTTCAATTTATACATGTTTTATTATGTATGTTCCATTAACAATCTCGAAGTAAAAATATTTGCACGAAAGTTCCATCAAGATCGGTTCAGCCCTTTCACAAATTACCCCGAGTACACATAAAATAAAAATAACTGTCCTTTTATGATTTAGTGTCGTACAAAAACGATAACTAGCATTTACATACTATTTGTATTTATTTATATAAACGTTTATCTGTACATCGGTATCGCAGGCATTACGAGAACAAAATATATCTACATATAGAGATACGTTATAGAGAATTGCTTCTAGAGAGAACGCTTCAAAGGGATGTCGCGGATATTGTATTAACCACATACATAACCATAACATACGCAATACCTGTTTGACTTAGTATTGACGTGGGCGTTATTCCTGGAAGGGAGTGTAATGAAATGATTTTGAACATGCTAAATTATTCCAATAAAGTTATATGTCATGCATAAATTGCGTCACATGTTCAGAATATAAATGAGTATCAGTGTGACATAACACACGGGAATAGAAGGTACCTACTTACTTGTTAGGGAGATCATAAGTAGGTACCCTCCATAGAACAATGACGTCACAATACAACATTTCGAACAATTATAATAATTTGAATTTAAAAGAAGACAGTGTAATTTCGTAATTGTGTCGTCATTAGGGATGTTATGGAGCTTCGTAACAATAACTATCGGATATCCGAAATAAACATTTAATTGAAAGAGTATCCGAATCCGATATAAAAGTTTCTATTAATTTCCAATAAGAGCGGAGTCCAATGAGACACAGATATAATACACCTTTTCAAATAAATTAAAATAATTATCGAAATGTATTTTCTTTACCTCTACAACTCCTTACAAATCAATCCGTAACTGAAACTATCGGATAATCCGAAATAATTTCATATTCGTAATAGTATCCGAAACCTGTATAATATGTTTCGTATCCGGAACCGAAATTTCATATCCATAACATCTCTACTCTTCATTTAAAAAAGTTACATTTGTGACATCACAACATGCGGGGCGAGGGAAAGTTGTTATTTGGAGAAAGTAACATTTTTAAATATTATGATCCCTAGTCAATTTTTGTATGTATGTGAAGTCTATTAATCCACATAATAACATGAGCATGTATGAATGAATTTACGAGTAATAAATAGTTATGGGAATACAATATGTTAGTAATCACAAAAACATTGAAAATACTATTTATTACATATAAGTAATATTGTTATAACAATTATAAAATCTTTGTAATTCTTTACCTATGTTTTGCTTGTTAGTGTCTATTAACATTGGTTTTGTCTTCTATGGTAATATGAATAGTCTCTGGAATCCCAATTATCGTAAATGTCTGGAATTTGTTATAATAGTTATAGTAATAATCAATTCCAAATTTCATCGATGTATTTATATTTTTTTCTCTCATATCTTTTTTGTAACCTGAAGAGTACTTACTCATCAGGTTGCAATCATTCTTTAAATATATGTAAAACTCTTTCAGAATGGTATAAGATTTTTCAATAGCGTCATAGCAGCTTAAAAAGGAATAATGGTCTATTTAGAAAATGAAGATATGTTAGATATAACTAAGCTGTAAGTGGAACTAAGTAAAATATATTACAAATAAAAAATACAACCATCTTGAAAGGAATCTAAAAAAAATATAATTTTCTATTTTCAGTTCATTTTGAACTTATTATACTGTTATATAATTATGTATTTATAAAAAAGAAAATAGTTTATAAAAATCAACATTTTTTTATCTAATAACTGCTACCTAATCTAATCACCTGCAACGCTGGTTTCCTGAGGAGCTTGGTAATGGCATGTGTCCATGTGTGCATGTTTGTATGAGCATGAGTGTGAGAGTATGAATGTATGTATGCATGGGTGTATGTGTGGGCATCATGCGTGTGACTAACAACATTTTTTATTACCACTACAATACCAACCTGGCCACATCTTCTTCGAGCTGTCTCTGGAGATATGTCTCCAACTTCGATGCTTCGTCAGATGGCTCCGAAGATTCGCAGGCCGACACCGGCTTAGCCCTCGTGTACGGCATTAAGCATCTCTTACACCTGGTGACAGAAACACATAAAATATTTTTAGTACGTACTGAAATTATATCCCCAACAAGTTTAAAAGTGATTAGATGTATGCATAAACCATTTCATAAGATCTCTTAATAAAATATTCAATAAGAGCTTAGTTTAGCAATATACTGGTATAATAGTCTAGTAATTTAATAACATAGATTATTATTGTATTGTTATTAGTAAAAGTCTTTATTTACATAGATAAAATTCCAAACGAAGGTATTCTGGACCTAAATAGAAAAAAAAAATGTACTTTGGCGACTTCCCACTACTCATCAAGAGATGGCGCCACTGCATCCTGAATCACGCTATCGAAGTTTCCTCAACATCTTGTAGATATACAAGCTCCGAACTGAGACTGTCTGATCAATATGTTTACCTATTTTTGGTTTTTATTATCGCTAGTAGAGATTAGGAACTTCCATAACAATTCACTATTATTGTTAATGTCGTTAATTATACAAATATGATGATTTTTACACTTGGCCTAGGAAAGACATTAACTAATTGTTATAAAATGACCGCATTTAGAAGTACCCATGCCAGACCTACATGGATAATAATAGTGATTAAAAATTTTAAGTCATTAACAAACTCTTAATGAACTTTCGATAGTAGTATTGTTTTTAGTCATTGTATTAAGATATACCTAGTAACAGTTCCCCAATTGGCCATATATATATTTTTTTATACATTGGAGTAGCAAACGAGCATGCAGTCCACCTGATGGTAAGTGGCAACTGCCGCCCACGAACAATTGTGATCCACTCCAAATAAGATTAGAATCCCAACTGAAGTCGACCACACATTCGTTACTACCCCTGAGGACTAAGTTGGAATGCCTCGTTCAGTTTATCTCCCTTACCACACCCCTCAAACCAGAACACAGCAGCGCTTAACACCGCTGTTATTAGGCAGAAATAAGTGGGGCGGTGGTGCCGCCGGAGTCGAACTACAAAGGGTTCTACCACCTTTAAAAAGGTACCTATATTGTATATGTTTGAAATTACTGGCCAAAACGTCTAGTGAACGACCAAACAAAATTTATTGCTGATTTATATAGGTAGATACGTACATATTGTGTTTGAAGTGTTGTGTTGCATAGAACGCACGAAATGCACCTAGCATTTGGACACTTCTGAGTGTGCTTGAATAAGTTTTGAATCTGGACATGCGCTATCTCATGGTGCGATGAACTATTTTGTATAAATTTGGGGTTGCTAACGGGCACGTAGGCGATAAATTTTATGATTTGGTTAACTTGTTAAGGTTGAGTGTGCATGTGTAGACCACCTGTTAACCTCATAATACTGCATGAGTGCTTCAAATATAATTTGGGATGATACGAAAAAGGTAAAGCAGCGGCACGGCACGGGTGCCGACTTGCGACACGACAGGGATTTGATACTTAATTATTTACTAAGGAAAGGATAATAAAATGTAATAGGATAGATAATGTCGCCAGCGTTTTGGGAACTCTCCCAAGGCACAGTTATTTGGATGAAGCCTTTCATATTTAATTATTTATTTTTAATTAATTTATAATGTAATTTATACCATTTCTACTTATTGTAAATATTTATTTGTATAGGTATAAGATTATGGCAAATAAATACAAGGATAATAAAATATTTTTAATTAATTTATTAAGTGAAGCAACAAGGAGGTACCTACACCTATGCCAACAAACATCCTCAGCCATGGAAGCTGACCTGTGTTGGTACATAACGCGTATACCTACCTAATATAAAGATTTTTAAAGAGGTATATAACTTTGTAAGAGTTTATCGAATGTGAAGCATGAGTTCGGTTTATATGTGGCTGGCTAGTGGTGTGTCCGCTCACGTGCGCGGGGCGTGTGCGCCGCGCTCGTAATGATCGATACGATAGCTCCGAGGCGCGGCGGCCGCGAGCCGGGGGAGGCTGGACGCGCTGTACGCGCTGTACGCGCTGTACGGAGCTGCCGACTATCTTTAAATGGATCACACTAATACGAACTGACAGTCGTTACGGGTGTCTTTATACGGTGTCCTCGTATACGCGGAGTTGCGCTTTAGGCTGGGTAAGTGGCAGTAAAACCTTCCTTAACGATTAACTCTTGGCTCTCAACTTCGAATTATCCACTGATTAAGTTCTTACTCAAGATTTGAATCAGTTATGAAAGTTTAATTAATGTATCTACTGTGATACTACTATGAGTATGACATATGATCATTATACATACGTACCTATATGAGCAAGACCTGTAAGGATATACGTAACTAGATTAAACTAAACACATATAACCATTGGAGTAGTAATGATAATAATGCAAAATTAGCATTACAAGACGACTTGAATTAGTATGCTATATACGTGTAGAGCGTAGAGGCGCGGGCGCGGGCGGTGCGCAGGCATTCGGTGATTGGGTACAAGGAACTCGTTACGGGCAGTATCGTCGGGTATGAGCACAAAACAATATCGCACGGGGCGGGCGGCGGCCAGTATGCAAGACGTGTCCTCCCTGGGAACATCAGCTGAAGCGTCTATGGCAGCTACCGCCCTGCGCCTGTGCATAGCCCAAGGACGATATCTCGCTTCTTCACTCATTCAATCTATACTTCATGTCGTGTCATCGTTAATGCGTTACAGTCCAATTTTTTTTTGTTCATTTATAGAACTTTCAGGTGTGTAGGTTTCCTCATGTTTTATTACCGTTTGGGTGTAGCAGCAATTCATAATTAATTTCTAATATAAACATAATTTTGAAAAGTTGGAGGCCTGGGGATTTGAAACTCGGACCCCTCAATTGAGAGGCCGTGTTACAACAACTAGGTTACCACTGCTGCAAAGGAAATGTTGCGTGCTTACCATAAAGTAATATCAAGGTATTGAAATTATATCATAACGAAACAAATGTCGTTGGTAGCAGCCCTACCGCGGCGGCGGAGTGCCGCGGTGTGCATTCAAAGGGCGAGTTTCGGACATCTCATTCCAGTGCATCGCTCTGCGCCCGCTGCCTCCGAATACCTAGGAACACGCAAAAAATATCGATATTCGAATAGCAACTTGGTAATCGTACATTGGTATCGATGTCAACATATCAGTATCGTGATATGATAGAATGCGGTTGGTAGCCAGATTTTACCAACACAATGCAATTGAAAACCTTAACGTTGATTCACTTTAATGTAAATAATATGCTACAACCATAAACAATTCGGCTTTGCTAAAGGTCGTTTTACTGCTGTCGTTGGTGAGCAATTACTTCGACATATGTTTGACTGTTCAGAAAAAGCATAAGATACTGTAGGTATTTTTGGGGCTTATCTAAAGTTTTTGACTGTGATGAACATGAAACTTTAGTGTTAAAATTGCAATTACAATATTATGGCATCCTAGGTAAACCTCTAAATTTTTTAATTCTTAATTGAAAACTAGGATGCAACGAGTGCAAGTAAATGAAGCACAATCGTCAGGCTCTATTTTTAAAATAGATGTACCACAAGGCTCTATCATAGGCCCATTTATGTTTTTGGTTTATTTAAATGATTTGTCGTATGTCGTAATTGTACAATATTATGTGGTAATCGTATTGTTTTCTAATGATACTTCCTTAGTATTTAAAGTAATACGACAAACTCAAAACACAAACAACATAAATAAATATCTTTGTTTGATTCAGAAGTAGTTTAGTTCGAACAATCTGCTTCTGAATCGTAATAAAACTACATGTATTAAATTTACTCTACTTAATGTAAGGAGTGTGACTATGAATGTCGCCTTAAGTGGTGAGTCTTTGCAGTTTGGCTACGAAACGTTTTTCTTATGGAAACCATTGACTCTAAACTCCAGCGGGGCCCTCATATTTCTGCTTTATCTAGCGGACTTAGTTCCTCATCTTATCATCATCATCTTACGGCATTTTGGTGTAGAGCAGTGCTGCAGATTTAAACTCTATTTTTAAGCGACTTCCTTCTCCGAAGGAAGAGGTTATCTATTCGTCGCGTATATATATATTTTTTTGTTTGTCCGGGAGGTTGTTTCACAATGCCGAGACGTCATTGTATGCGGCCAATATCTCAGGGGATCCCATTTCGTCAAAATTTGAAAATTTTTGCCCTTTTTCCCGGAAAATCGGAAAAACACGGATGTGTTTGTGGACCGATTTCCATTTTCTTTTTTTCATTTGATAGGAAATTTCGTTACGGTACTTTCCTTCTTGGACATGGGTATGCT
>DWRA01000503.1:0-24075 GCA_018250295.1 Spathilepia clonius | reverse complement strand
ACCGGATAAGCACAAAAAATTTCATCAAAATCGGTCAAGCCGTTTCGGAGGAGTATGGCAACAAAAACTGTGACACGGGAATTTTATATATTAGAGATAGTGCGAAGCAATGATATTCTAATGGTTGACATTCAGCCTTTCAATAAAGGGGTTCGAGATTCAAATCGCCAGCATGCACCTCTGAATTTTTAAAGGTTTGTGCGTATTAAAAATAATTATGTACCATATTGCTATACCGGTGAACAAAACATCGTGTGGAAACCTACAAATCCAAGAGCCCTTTAAAAAAAGTTCTCAAGTGTTAATTTGAAAATAAATATCACCAATCATATACGGTACACGATTCAATTTGTGATATTATCATTTTATTTCCAAAAATAAAACAAGCACGAGAGAATTTTAAATAAATAACAGGAGTATGTTCCGACATCAATTTAATGAATAAACTACATACAGATCATTTTGTGCAAATTGATGTTGAATAAATTGAATTGAACATTTTCTGTGCCCTGAAGCAATTTCATGATTAAAAAGCAACGAGCTTTATTATTTGTTTTAAATATAAGGATACAAAATTCAGCTTATGTCAACTTTTGTTGTGGTTACTGGTGGATTCAGGATTTAAATTTGGAGGTTTAGACCCGGCCAAAAGTAGACATTAATAGGAAAAAAAGGTCTTCCCAAAAAGAGGAATTTACAACTACTACATAATTTCAAGCTTTGGGTTAAGTAAGGCCCGGCTATTTTGCAGCACCTTTGACTCCACTGATAGATTTAAGTATAGTGTAGGTTTGAGGTTGTCTTAAGGTTTTCTTCGTATCTTTTGCAATTTCTTTTACAGTAAAATCTTTTGCCGTTATAGTCTACGTATAAGGAATGGAAAAATGTAAGCAATATGGGGTAAAATCCGTACTAAAGTAATATGTATAATTAAAAAAGGGACCACTCAACTTGAATAAGCCCTTTGAAGCTGACTGATAAGTTCATAACGATAACGACTAGATTGTAGGTCAGTGTATATCTTTTACAATGTGTGTCGTTCTAACATAAGGCCTCAGCACTCACGCAAGCCCTCTGAAGCTTAGTGGTAGTTCTGCCACTACACTAAAGGGCATTGTGCCCTCGACGCGCGAAGTGTACTTATAATGGGTCTATAACTGCATTCGCTAAGTAGGTTACTGTATGCGTGTTAATCCCGTATTACGGCCTAACAAGAAACGTATTGACATAACGGTTTTATCTACAGGGTTGGTCAGCGTCATTGGAGTAGAGTTCTATCGCATTATCGTCAGAAGCCGTACACGTGTTAGGCTTAGACGCCTTGCAGATGACAAGGGTCGATATGGGAAAAAGTCCGGAGTAACGTGAGTTTTTAGTAAACAGGGTCGTTGGGGAAACGATTTATGATAGAGCTGACTAAAACGTTGAGGGTAATGAACTTCGTTTATCTTGAATGGATAGAAAAATAATTGTGTTACTAGGCATACATTGATACAAAGTAAACAGTTTCTTAACGAAGCTTACGTTTGCGTCATTATTGTCTAAGAAATCATAAGTAAAACTATACCAATATATATTACTGGATTTGTTACACGGTCCGCTTGTTCAAACTAATCTGATGAAATACGTCATTAGTTGAGAAAAATTATCATTACCTACTACTATCATCAAATTTTTAACTTTGATGGGCAAAAATAGGATAATTTATTGTTAATGACGAGTGTATGCTTAAGCTTGCGATCCTCTGCCATACTCGTATGCAAATGATTACAAACTAGAAGTCAATTTGTTTACTTTTTTAGATGTGCTTCTATAGCTGTTAACCAAACACAAATCGTTAATGAAATTACGACAGTAATATTTACAGATCAAAATAATGAAGTCCTTAAGTATTAAATTTAATTTTAGACGAATTACGAGAAGAAACCAATATTTCTGATGCAAAAACCGTAGCAATCGAACATAGTACTCAATTAGGACATTTCCATACTTTTTCTAAAAATATTCCTATATACAGATAACTGCTTCTTTTACATTACATACAATTAATAAAAAAAAAACATTTTAAATCAGTTTCCTCCTATACCTCCCGTCATTAGGTTGGGTTGCTTTGGCAAACAAGTCCTCAAGATCATAATGTGAGTAAAAACTTTGACGGGGTCACGGGACCTGTTTCCCACAATGGTGTCGTGTCAAGGGGCAAGGCACGCGCCACTCAGCACGTATGTAGCTTGACTCCAATTTGTCCCAAAAATGTGGCTCGTGTTTACCGTTTTGTACCAACTCTTGGCGTGGTTTCAGCTTGTTTTTTACCATGCCATTGTTCTACTTGTTATCTGCAAGATGTTCAATAAATCGTTGTTTTATCCGGACGGGTGTAACGCCCTAATTCGACTAGCAATACCTCGGATAAATATTTGACAGATTGAAAAATCTACAACCGAGCGACTAGACTAGACTAATAGTATCAATTTAATGCTGGCACTATTAATCATAGAATCATCAATTATCTGGAGAACTGTATAACAATAAATGTTGCTCCCTTCACGTTAAAGTAAGGGTTTGTTATATTTATGGCGAACTGATGTCTAGTGAAACGCATGGATGAAAGGATTTTAGTAGGACTTTTCCAATATATACGTTTAATTGCGTTAGGTTTCTTCTACTTTTCTTATTAACTTTACCTGTATTACCAATATCTTTTGTAGTTACATTTTTGCGAGTAAAAATTAAACCAAATAAAATTGTTCAAGTTTCAAGAAACAAAACCTTACAGTTTGTGGAATTTTCAATTATTTAACTTAACATTTTCAGGTGCCTTGAAATAAAGGTCGTCCCTGGGCTGAGGGCTTGCCGTGGTATCGGCAAATTAACCGCATTCTGTAAGTACAATGTAGACCTTCGTATAGCCTTGTAACCGAGGCCAGAAAGTCTCATCTATTTTGTGCTTTCGTAGACACTATTCACATCATTTCGAAGCTAATATATTGCTGGTATTATAAATAGACTTTATTATACTTACTTTGTTAAGTATTACGGTTTAAGGAACATCTCATTGCCGCCATTTACCGATGCTTTCAGATTTAATTTAATTTTTCGTCACAATTGAATAGGAACAGTCACCAACGCATCGCTGAGTTTTCAGAAAAGACTATTTTCTTGCTATTTTATTATTAAGAATGTTACTGAAGTAACCCAAGTACCTAGTAACAGTTTTATCTACTTAGTTATACAAATCATATATTGGTACTTTAAAAAATAATAAAACCCAGAACTACTTACTCCACTTTAAAGTTAAGATTAGTACTGCTTACTCTCTTAACTCTACTTTAAAACTTTGTTTAAAAAGTCAGGTTTTGGGTACTACTGTCAAAAACAGGAATATAGCCCAGCATTAAACATCACAATCCAAAACATGGATTTCAGGAATTGAACTCTGATTGTGACGCGAGGTGTCCAATGAACTACGTAGTCCACTGCTAGGCACAGGTCTCCTCTCAGAGTGAGATGGTTTTAGGCCATAGACTACCGCGCTGGCCAAGTACGTATTGTTAGACTTCACACACCTTTGAGAACCTGTTTCAAAACTCTTGATAATTAATTTTTAATACGCAATTAGAGGTGTCTGGAGTGTGAACCTCAGACCCACCGATGGAGGCCGAGTTTCAACCACTAGGCTATAACTGCTGTTTAAGCCACGCGGGTAGTTAATAATTGCTCATAAATTGACATTGACTACAATCATTATAAATAGTACACGGAATTCGTAACAATAATGTAACGTAATAGGTAAGCACGTTTACTATTACAACAACGATAATGAGTAAATGAGTGAGTATAATAAACAAACATATCTCTTAAATGCATCGTAGGAAGGGGATATGCATTTGGATGCAGCTAGGCTGACTGTTCAGTACTTCCAAATAGGGCAAGTTTACATGTAAACGTTTGACATAATATGGTCTATAAGTGTTATGACAGTAAAAAAAATACCAAAAAGGTACGTAACGATAGTACTGGTAATGTCAAAACTGGTGTTTTTTACCAACAGCGGAGGGTAATGTTTTTCGAGTGTAGGTACGTAGGTATGTTCCACTTCGGCCCGCGCTACAGTTCAGAAAGCTTGGTGTCATTGGATTCATTTATATTATGCTAGTGTCATAGACAGTATTTTTAAGCAGTATTAATAATTTCAATCGTTATTCATTTATTGGTATGATACGATGTCGCCACTTTTAAAAAATTACTTTTACTTTACTTACACTTTTAATATATTACCCAAAGTAACCCAATTTAACTAATTCTATTTATAAACATTGTAGAATATACTCCATAATCTATCTACAATCGCAGACAAATTATTCGTTTATTCGTATTTCTCAATAATGGACAGCCAAGAGTTTTAATAGAGTGGAGTACCTATATTATCTACCCTATCTTTTGATAGGTCACTAAGTCGCCTACCGTTAATATGCTGTGTTCTTAATATTCACACAGCATATTTGTTTCAAATAATTATGTATCGACACTCTTTCTCCGCGTGATAGGCAACAACCAGCTATCAGAAATTCGTTACGTCTTCATTCGTAAACAAAGAAAAGTCGAAACGGTTCAAGCAATAACGATTTATATTATTACAAAGCAAGTGTGACCCATAAATTGTGTTGTATTATCATTCTGAATGCGTAAACTGTATATTGTTGAATTGAATAGCGCTTCGTTTAAGAGCAGTGCCTTCTTATAACATTGCATTGAACGCAACAAAGACGAATTTATTCTTATTGGTCGGGCTCGAGCGTAATAAAGGACTCGGGACTGTCGGCACGCGTCAATTTATCTCCCCAGCTACAGGCTATAGAAAGTGCAATGCAATTCTTCATACGCGTAATGCTGATTGTCCCTGTAGTGTAGCTGTACTATAGTATAGGGGACGGATACACATGCTAAGTGCGCGACCAGTCTGACCAGTTGCTCCCCCCTCGCTCCCGCGAACAGCTGACTGATCCGACAACAAAGAGCAAACCAGTCTACACAATCAGCACATTACTTTCAATGTAGCTAGCTACACGTAGAGCTATCGATTCAACATTGTTGTCACTACTGCGCTCGCATGCCAAAACAAAAATGAAATGAACGTCTCATGAGTGGTTATGTTTTTTACGTCTAAATGCATTTACGACCACCATGTATTGCAAACAGTGTTGACCATGAATCCGCACGTGAAAGGTGAACTGATCTGATCCTAACAAAGGACTACTTGCCTTTCTGTTCATCCAATACACGAAGGCGCTCGAAAGACAGCACTCTGCAAAACTTAGTCCTTAACGTAACTAATATTTAGGATAATATTTAAAATCACGGATTCATTTTGAATACAGTCAATCGTCACTTGTGTCGTAGTTTTCACTCATCGGTTGCTATGGTTCTGAGAACGTTCACGACACGAAAATAAGGGGTTGTTTGGATCTTGTAAGTACCGTAAAGTCTTTGTTTACAATGTTACCGATTTTTATGTGTTATTTACATCACTTTTCAGTGGCCTGCGAACGTGATAATCGTTGCACTGCCTGCGCACAGTGCGCACTTTATTTGCGCTGCTGCGTCAAAACAGACGGTCGGGGGAGGCGAAACTCGTATTCAGATGAAGACACGAAGTTGTTTCGGACGAGCCGGTTTTCTATCTCAGTCTCTAGCCTAGATGTGCGGTTTTCTTATCTCTTTTGCTCATTTGACATAAACTTTACTGGGTTACCAAGTTACGGTATTTAAAAAGTTTCTACGTACGAAATAATTTTAATGTCGTTAGAGTCGGTCAGTTACTCATGGTTAAAGATTCTACTACATTATCAAACTACATTACTTGTTTGTAAGTGAGATTGCAGCTATGTCTGCCTGTCCTTCTAAGCTAAGTAAGGCTTATTTTAGTAGCGAATCATGGTCTCAGACAAAATAAGGATTCAGAAATAGTCCAGTATTTCGACAGAATTCTTAAATTTTCAACCAAGTGGTTTTTGTTAATAAAATGAATAAGAAGATATTGTGTTTCAGTGTACCCATCTATAAAAATAAAATTAGAAGTGGGGTAGTAAAGAGCAGTAGTTACTATGTACACAGACCGCTAAAAGAACGTTTCTACTTATGGGTCATAAGTTCATTCATGAAAAATAAAAACAATAAAATATAAACAAATAATACTAAATTGGTAGAAATTATGTGTACATGGCAACATAATATCGCATTTTTTCCCGCGACAATCAATTTAAAAAACCCACAAAGGTGTAGATCGTGGACCACCTGTGTATAAAAATATTTGTTATTAGTTTGTTATGAACATCAATTACAGTGTCAATTTTATAGCACATGTCGGGTATTTATCGAGCCTATATAGAAACTTTACTAGATAGTAGGTGGACGTAAATGTGACCAAATAAAACACACATTAGCGAGCGGCACCTTACAGTTTAATAAACGTATCACAAAGTATACATAGCGGGTAGTCTCTTGTTGACGACAACGGATGATAATTTCATTCTAGACATCATTTGGTGATCTTAAATGGCCTACTGTCGGCTTGTTACGTCGTCGTCAAATACTTTTTCTTAAAAATTAAGTAAGAATCAATGCGGAATCAGCTAAATTCGTTAAAAGTTCATCTACATACGTAATAAATAACTTATATAGTATTTTATACAGAACAAAGACGACTAGGGTGAAAACTATGAATATTATTTAAGTATAAAAAGTACAAGATCAATTTCAAATTAGGTTCATAAGTTTAGTTATTTACAACCATCACGTTATGATCTGAGAACTGAGAAATACTATTAGCCATGACCGTTTTGATTATGACGTGACAATGCACGAAGACGATATTAAATAATCAAAAAAGGATTTTAGAGAAAAATAATCTTACAGAGGACTCTAAGATTAACAAGTTTTACTGAACTTTTCTGTAATTTTGAAGCCTGACTTCACCAGCTCATGCCGTGACACTAAAATATGTAGAAAAAGTACTATTGTTGGTATTAAAACTTAACGTATAGCTGAAATAATGTTATTATTGGAAATAATAGACTTGTACATTACAGATACGGATTTTAAAATGTGTGGTAATGCCCATTACAGTGAGTATAGCACGTTTTGTAGAGCTTTTTAGTACAGTTTAATATATTACTATGAAGACTTTCATCTCTGCATTTTGAAAATATTTTGCAGACATTCCTATTAATGTGCGTCGTATCATAATTATTAGACATTATCACACTACAATAAAATTAAAGGTTTCTCTACTTTTCACCTTTAATGCCCAAAGAAAACTAAATACATATAATATTTACGGCCCAAGTACCATTTCTGTACATTTATTATCAGCTATTCGAGTTTTGGGGTTTGTATGGAGCTTGTGTCATATTGGTGAACTGCTGTTTAAATGCGTTGTTCTCTGCGCTCTCTCTTAGACTTACTTATAATAAGCATTTCAACAGAATCCATAGAGTAACTTGTAGTAAATAGCAATGATTAGGTACATGTGTAACTATGACTTCAACCCTACTTGGGATGGACTATAAAATTTCTTGGGCGTCAGTGATTTTCACATGTTATGCATGGTTATTTGGTATATCTAGAGTGGCAACATTATATTCAATAATTTGCAGTATTTTGTAATTTAGACCCAGTTTATAACAGACGTTGACCATGTCAGAAAAAAATACTTTTCTAAATTATACATTGACAGGCACAGCCCGTGTCTGCGCAGATGTGTTACGATATATATAAATACGTCAATGCACATTGTATAGGAAAATATTTTTATTGGTCACGGCACGTGTCTGACACGCTCAATGTTTGTTGATGTAAATTAAGCCTAACATGTGCCATTTGATGATAATAAGTACTTTCAAAATCATCCAACATGATAACAGTTATTGTCATTGCGGACAAATTGATTTTATTACAAGTGTGTACAGACTCATTCCAGTGTCCATAAAGCTGTGACGTTAGTGGTTAATTCGTATGATACTAATACATATAAACTTTTAATGGTCATTAACCCACACCTATTTTACTTTACTAACCAATCATAGATGCGCCCGGCAAATAATGTCATTGAACACATTTAAGAGATCATTGTTTTATTTATGCTTTTATTAAAATCTGCTATTTATATGACAACTGATATGAATTCAATGATGTCAATTAGTAGCAGTGTTAGAATTTCTAGAATTCTTTTTGAAATAGGGCGTAAGAATGATTTGTTATTTTACCTTCTTTTGTTATTTTATACAATAAAAACCTACATTTTTGTTACGCAGCTGTGGCGAATTTAGCTGATATCCACGTTTACGTTTTTGGAGTGTTATGTGGTCTTTTGCCAGAACTTGCTCGATCGTGGGGTCTTTCCCTTCCCCGAGCTCTTCTTTGGAGCGGAATGCGATTCGCTACCACCGGCGCCACCTTCCTCGCTTTCTGCTTGAGTCTTGAGGGATTTCTTAATGTATACTATCTGTAAAGTACAAAATACAAATGACGCATTTTTGTGTCAGTCAAGTGCAAACACTGCCATACTTTTATCTACCTTATTGCAGCAGCCACAGTTAAAGGCCGTACACTGAATGCCGAGTTTGGCACAGCAAATGATTTTTTGTGCAACAAATAGGAATAAAACTTAACAATACGAAAATAAAAACAATATTAGGAACGGCACGGCATGTTGCCGTTTCCTTTTTTGTGTACTGTTAAGTCACATTTTATTTATAACATAAGTTACAATTCTATTCGTCGCAGAAAAAAGCTTATGCTGTGCCATCACATTTAACATCATCCTGAAGTAGCAATACTCAACTTTAAGTTAATAATTATTTTATTTAGTAACAGATGTCCATGAGATGAGGTGATATAGCAACCACACAAGTCCAGAGGCACTACATGCTTGTATATTAATTGATACTTAATTAATTAATTGTACATGAAAGATAATCTCATCTAAACAATATAAGATAAGATGTATGACTAGCTACAATCTGGGATTCGGCAGTCGATAGAATGAAGTTTAAGCAGTAATCAATTTAAATTTTTAAGAAACAATTACATAATCTCAAAATCGGTATCTCATAAAAAATAATATTTTCAGGTAAGACATATCAGTTGAATTGATAAAATATAACGGCAGTTTTAGCTATTCAAAATAAAACTGACCTCCTGTTCAATAACTTGCTGGTGCCTTATCGCACGCTGCTTGTGGTGGTTGGCACGCTGTATGTGCCGGTCAACAGAGTTGAGTACGGCTTCACAAGCATTGCACCAGTCCGCCAGCACGTCTGCGATGCCGTTAGCGTCCTCCAACCTCGCATCGCGCCCCAGAGCGACGTCCACCTCCACTCGCTTACATTCCTGGTCCAGTTTACCATGGATTATGTCTGAAATGATTTTAAAAGTTTATTATTTAAAATGACTGCACTGATAAATATAAATATAGGGTAGTGGTAAATGAAACTATTAGGTGCTAGAACAATTCTGTCCCTGTAGTTCCGGGGCCAGATTAGGGCTGCGGTATCCTCTGCCTGTCGTAAGAGGCGACTAAAAGGGGCTTCCGGGGTTGCGGGCGGGAAGAGTGGGAGCTCAAACCACCCAGCCAGCGACTCGAAAGCTGTTAGTGGTTCGACTCTGGAGGGACCACTGCCACACCTATTACTGTTTAATAACAAGAGCTGCTGTCCTCTAGTTTGAAGAGTGTAGTAAGGGAGTCATGCTTACATATCACAGGACTCCAGTCTTATAACGAGCTGATCAGTTTTCATTGGGCGGTAGTAGCTCTTTGCTATTAGGTAGACTGCACAATCATTGGCTACATCTATATTTACCTGCATAAATAGCTTCTATGATAAGATCCTCTAAATCACGAACATTTTTGATGTCCAGTTCTTTTAGCAACACACTATAGGGAATGCATTTTTCTTGTGTAGCCAAAGTGGCGATTGTGAGGTGTTGCAGCTTCTTGCACTGTACTGGTGTTAATTCTAGGAAATCAGACTTGTTCTCGAGGTAATCTTTATAGGTGCCATATGCAAACAGGTTCAGCGTTCTGAAGTGTGTGGCATACGCTCCAGTTTCTAACTGAAATGTAATACAGTAAGTTTAACGGACTATTGATTACCAATATACGTACATATTGTAGTCTTGTAGTTTAAATTCTGCCTTTCAGGGATCCAAGATTCCGATCCCAACAACTTATTTTCGCTTTTTTAAAGTTATGTTCATATTACACTCATGTTAACGGTGCAGGAAAATATAGATATAAATATAGTTGCAATATAAGTTATTGCACTATATTTATATCTATATTTTGATTATGTCTATTATACACTATATTTATATCTATATCATGCTTGAGAGATCTTAAAAAGAACACAAAGGTATGTGAAGTTTACCAATCCACACTTAGTAAGCACAAATCATATTCATATAAATATTTTTTGAAGATTGTAGATCTTTTGTGGTTTGATTCTGAAGACATTACCACCACACTTTTTTTGCCTACTAATAACATGGTTACGTACTGCAGTTTTCTGGTTTTAAGGGAGGAACATCTGCAGAAAGAGGAAGTAAGGACTATTTATTTATATTCAGAACATATAAGTCAATAGTCCTTACCTCCGCATTCTAGCATTCAGAGTAGCAACACAGGGTTTATTGACAGTGGCTACTTACTATCAGGTTGATTGAATGCTCGATTAATGGATCTATAGTATAAAAAGCAATATATTTGACAATCAATTAATTATCTAAATTAGTATCAGGGGTAGTAGTTTTAGGTGAAACTTCTGTGCCATTTACACCTTGTTTCAGACGTTTTTGTAGAGACCACTTGTGATAATAGGTGAACTTATATAAATATTATTTCTACTACTTATAAGAATATGTACTTTTCTTTGTCTTCTATTATATTGATAACGACATAATTTTACTAAAGAGATGAGATTCAAATATTTTCATGAAAATAAAGTGTATAATATTAAAATATGCTTATAAAAATAAATTCAATGGGTTGGATTTTAATTTGTTACTATAAATCATTTGAAATTGATTACTTAATCCAGTCATAGTCACGACGTAGTTTGTTTCGTGGTGCATCGTAAAATTGCAAACATAAAACACACCTTGCATAAATAAAAATCACAATGTATAAAGTAACCTAACCTCTTTTATGTTGGGCACTTCTAGCAGCTCACCAAATACGTGGACCCCCGGCGCTTCTAGAACCTGCTTGATGAGCTCCGCACAAGCGAACCCCTTCGCACCTTTAGCCAACAACACAAACTGCTCCAGAGAATGGTTTGATAATGACAACAAAGAAGAAGGCTCATCTCTGTCCATTGACATGGGATTCATGGCGATTGTTTTCTTTACTATTCTATTATCAATAAAGTTTACAGCCGGCTTAGTATCGACTTTATTAAATACCAATCCACCGACATATATTCAATTCATCGAAAATGTAATATCCTCTTTTTAGAATCGTATTTTCTGACATTGACTGACTGTCACTGATACGATAAAATATCGAAACTTAAAGTTAACATTATTTGAAACGAGGCGACATTTCTTTGTTATTTTCAATAATATTTTGCTTGTTTTCATTTTTTACAATGCTATAATGAAACGTGATTATGTTCTTCATGCTCTATGGCCTTCGTAATGATTTTTTGAGTATAAATTTTCATTTAAATATCCTTAGTATGTTTACATTTATTTTAAGTGTTCGTATAATAGTAACAAAAAGTTAATTAATATAGTATAGAAAAATATTTTTTACACTTCATTAATTGGCTTTAAATTAATGTTTTCATGTCAAGTTGATTTATGTACGTTTTAAAAAACCTAATTGACCATAAACAATAAAATGGCGTCCGGTTTTTTGTGTGTGCGCTAAAATTATTGTTTTCATGAAATCATCTTGTATGATAGTCTTATTTCAGTTTTGTATTGCATATTGATAACTAAAGATTGTGTACATTACAAATGTCAGCAAAGGAGTTAGTAAAATATGCCGGTTATCTTAGAATTAGTGCGTGTCACTGTACATTGTAGCGTCCTATGCCGCCTTTTTCGTGGAGTTGATTAGTCTAATTTGTTAGGTTTTGGAGTTAATTTGATGAACAGTGTTGGGGGATTGTGTTTGTGTTACGCAATAATGTTTAAGTGCAGGTGATACGGTGTTTTCGGTGTTTTGATTGATAGTGTGTGTGTAGTTGTGAAAGCGTAGGTACATGCCCCATAATGGCTAAGCTGTCATGAGGAGTTGTGTTTACTATCGCGATTGGGTTTATGTTATTGGTTTATTTTTGATGTAGTGGTGGTACACAAACGGTAAACATGTGTATGCCGACGCCGAGCAATGTCTCGGGCTTTGGTTATTCGTGGGGTTTCACGAGCAGTGCGGACCTCACGAAGGGCGAAGTGGAGACTCCAAGCAGCATGAGCTATACGCTCGGGAACACTGTAAGTGTACGTAAACTGTTTTATATTAGGCCTCAATGCTGGTTTGTTGGAGTTGTGATGTTAGTTTTCTTATTGGGAACCCTTGTGTTTTGTTAACAAAGTTTTTTCTTACAAAGTTTGACAATTATGAAGTTTTAAAATAGAAACTATGTGTGAGTTTAGGTTCAACTAAAGAACATAAATAAACATACGAAAAAGAAAAATTGAACATGAAAGGTCAAATAAACCTATTTAAATACAACTCATAATATTGTATAGATCTCAGAAACCATATGATTATATGATATCTCACAGTATAATATTGTTTAACAACTCAAGTCAGTAAAATTGACACCAACATCTTATCCTTATGGTATTAATATTGTATAGTAACAGCATCTTCATCATGGCAACTTCATACGAAAATTATACACAACACTAAGAGACCCATGCTATCTTTCAGGTATCCCCAGAAACAACGTTAACAGTGATGTCTCACAAAACCCCACAAGTCCAGGAGAAGGTGGGTGCTGTGGTGGCAGTGTCGAACTCAGCGGCACAGGTGACCAGGGTGGTGACAACGGGCACACCGGTCACGGCCAGGAGAGCAATGTTTGTGTTGAACGAAGCACCACACACAATAAACAGGGTCACACAGCAGAACCAAACTGCTACCATACAAAGTGAGTTTCAGATTAAGTTTATTTTAGATTTAAGTTATCTATACGAGCTAAACTTTGCTCTTTTCCTAACATGGAAGTAGCAAATGAGTAAACAATCCACCTGTTAGTAAGTGGCTACCCATGGACATCTGTAAACAACTCTAGAAGATTTCAGAGTCTTACTTGAAATTGGCGACTAGTCCACTAGTCTTAGATGTTTTGTTAACTCTGACTACCAAAACACAGCAGCGCTTAACATGATTGTTATTAGGCAGAAATAGTCACTCTGTGATGGAACTAAGACTGATGTCTATTAAGTATGAGATAATAGCCATTTAAAGACTTGTTGTGAATCTGCTATTTTTTATGGTTTGTGATTATAAACATATAGAAGGAGAATTTTATGTTTTAAAGATTTATTTGCAGGCTAATATTTTTCTTTATTAAACAGAATAAAATATCCCTTGCCTAATATTGTATCTTTAAAGTTATATTGGCATAGTAAAAAAATTAAGTCTCTTTTATAACACAACTCAAATAAATTTAATAATGTAATATTAGATAGATATAAGAATATCAGAATCTTGTAGTTGTTGTTGTGTAGTATTTCCTAGGGAGGGCAGTATTACACCTATTTTTATAATTTAGTACATATGAATATTTTATCACAATTCTTAATTGTATCTTAATTATTCTTAAGTGGGATTATATTGTAAGACTTTTTTAAATGTTGCATATATTTAACGCTACACACGATTAAATATGAAAAAAAAGTGGAATGATGAATTTATTACTAGAGTATTATGTAAATTAAATCTGATGTATCCAGACCACATACTTCAGGCATAAATAACTCTTTTCTAAGAAAAATATTGGTTTAGTAATAAGCTACTACATAAACTGGGACTCAATTTCTCTGTTTAGTTAGCTATTATGAACTCCTGTGATGTATTTTATATTATTTAAAATCAGTTATGTTCTATTAGCTTAGTTAAAATGTTATTGACACTTAAATGGTTGTTAGGTTTTAAATCTTTTAAACCAAGTTTCAGTGTCCACAGGTTACAGTAATATTACAAAGTAAATATTACTTTTTGATAAATAAAGTTAATATATTATGTATACTTTAACATATTTTATAAATCTTCTTCATAAGCCCAGTGCACATTGTGTGGACGGCACAATTGAGGATTTTTGATACAACAAATAGAATAGTAAATTAACAGTATGAAGATAAAGTTGAAATTGGAAAGCATGGTGTGCCTAAGTATACCTCTGCTTTGATTTTGTACTTGTTATGATCAAGTTAAGATATAATTCAATTGTAGCATAAAACCTCATCTGCCATGCCATCCATGCCATGCCTGTGGGGCCTTATGTCTCCTTTTGAACATAAATAATAGAATAACAGAGAGACCACATGATACACATAATTAATAGAATATGTTGGCTGCATAATTTATTTAAAATTAATTCATTAGCCCACATATTACAAACGACTAAAATGATCTACACCTACTCTCATAATAAATCATTCTAAGAAGTGATAATGTTAAATATTATGTTACTTTTAAGTTTTTTTATTGATAGTATTCTAATTTTTTACAACCCACCATTAATTTGTAGTAGTGGAAATACCTGTTTCAGCGACGACGCTAGCGGCGAAGTCCTTCATGACACCGATCGGTCCGATCCAATTGACTGCTGAGGAGTGCAATGAGATTCTGATGAAGCGAGCATTACAAGCACAGGGGATCGCCACACCGGTGATAGACGCCTCGCAATTGAACCACACGATATTGAATGGAGGGCTCAAGAGCCTGGCGGAGGCCACGACGCAGCAAACACAAGCGGACACGATACAGACGACGACGGTACATCAACACCATTTGTTGCACACTAAACAGGAGCCCGGGACAGCGAATAATTCGCCTAAAGTGAGTATTTTTTATTTATAACAAATACTACATATAAAATCCTAATATAAATAAAGTGTATGTAAAATCCTAAATACGGTCTACCTAGTAATAAAGTGATTGTTAGTTCACAAGCTGATATAATAAAGAATTTACAGGCAATAGTTGTATCTTATATGACGTTTTTGTGAGATCTGAACATATATGATCATTTTTTAGGTCATGGTACCTATTATGTTCTGACTCAGGAGGCACCACTGCCACACCTATATCGCCACTTGTATAGTATTAGGTGCTAGGTTTAGGTGTAATAATTGTATTAGGTGCTATTGTCCACTGGTTTGAAGAGAATGTACACACTTGAAATCTAATAGGATTGATTTTAACTTGGCCCTCAAAAGTAGCAATGCATCTATGGCCAACCTCAGATAGGACTCCAATGTTATACGAGGTTGGTTAGGTGTCCATGAATGGCGGTTCCCACTTACCATCATGTGGACTGCATGCTTGTTTGCGACTCCTATGTCATAAAGAAATCTTCCCTCCACATAAAAGTACGTAGTATGAAGCGAGTGTTAGGCGGTGTATTCGCAGGCGGAGTTGCTCGGCGGGGGTGTCATGGCGTCCGTGCAGCCCGCCGCGGTCAAGGAGCGCCCGTACACGTGCGACGAGTGTGGGAAGTCTTTCCTGCTGAAGCATCATCTCACGACTCACGCGAGGGTGCATACGGGTGAGTTGAATGCTTTTTACATATGATTTGAGGAGTAAATAATTAAAAATGTATTTTTCGATGATTTGTAAACATTTAGCAAGACGTATTAGAGTCACATGCTTATTTGAATACCACAACTGGAGACCTTATATTCCATGTATGTGTGAACCCCAAGTACAACAAGACGTCAACAGCTTTTCATATTCAAAATTATTTATTGAAATGTGCTTCTAGCCGTAAGCACCAGCTGAAAGAGACAGCAGTGTGGAAAGTGCATAGTACTTTCTCCTTATGTTAAAATTTTTACCATGCCACCCATACAAGTGTTTGTATGGTAGATATAGATAAAATTATATTTGAATACCATTAAAATTCAAATATAATAATTTTCAATGTAAACTATAAACGTAAGATCTTATTGAATAGTTTATGTAGCCTCTTACGACGTCAAAAATGTTCTAACTACCCTCCTATGACATCCATGACTATAGAGGTGGTGTTATTTTTTTAGTTTTACAGCACGTAACCACACAGGTGGAAATTGTACACAACGATGTGTAGGCTCAATCAATTTATCATTTTACAGGTGAAAGACCCCACGTGTGTGCTCACTGTGGCAAGGCGTTCGCCAGGAAACACTGTCTCAACACACATCTGTTATTGCACTCTGCGGACAGACCCTACCGCTGCCACGAGTGCAAGATGGCGTTCACCCTCAAACACCACCTCGTCACGCATTCCAGGGTAAGTGTATAAGGTAATGGTACCATTCCACATTAGTTTAGTTCTCAAATTGATCCTTGATCAACCAAACAATAATATACATATATTGTACATTGTACCAGCCATGAAACCTTGAAAATATTTGTAGATTAACAAAAAAACGTTAAAAGCTTGCTTATTTGTAGGAAATCATAAAGTGATCACTATTATATTTATCTACCTAGTAACACATAGACAAAATTTACCACAACTACTGGTATAGTGGTAAATTTACGATGTTTTTAAACATATTTTTGCAAATGCTAAAGTGTGAGGTTACTTAGCAAAATAATCTTTAAAGGTAAACTTTAATATTCACTTAACTTAGAGAATTGTTATACAGTATACTAGTTAAAAGTTATTTTTATCATTGTTCTGTAAGTTATGTCTGATTTTATTACCCAAAATATTTTTTTTGATATTTTCTTACTAAAGCGCAATTTTGGCATTTTTTCCTTTTATACCACTATTTATCACCTTTACTCCAGACGCATTTGAGGGCGTGTAAACCTGGCATTCATTAGTCAATAGATTAATGATAATCGCCCATGAAACTAGATACAAACATGTTTGAATATACATGGATTCACATATCTCTTTCAATCCAGGTACACAGTAGGGAGCGTCCGTTCGTGTGCGGCGAGTGTGGGCGTGGTTTTCCGTTGAAGCGACATCTCGTGACGCACAGCAAGTACCACGCGGGCGAACGGCCCTACGTGTGTAGCGACTGTGGGGAGAGCTTCGCCCAAAAGGTAAGTTTGTTAGTTATTATTTTAGCTTTAATGGACGGCAAATTTGGCGAGGAAGTTGCCTTATAGCCGTACCAAGGTGTGTATCAATTTTTCCTGATGATCACTGCCATTGATAAATATCAATAAATAATAATTATTCCAAAAAAGGAATGAAGATTGGTTTCAAATATGTTACTACCAACTACAACAATTTTTATCACTATTTTTATACAATTTTTATACAATAGTTTCTATAGTTTTTAAATGTGATGCCGACAGCTTGTGACGTTATTAGATATCGTACTTTTGATTAGATGTCGTATGTCCATGTAACACATAAATCTTAGCGTGGGACGAAGTTACGCATACTGATGTAACACATAATTTATTTGCAGTATCCGTCTATTGGTGGTTTGTTCGATTACGATTAATTTCGATGAGTTGGATGCGTACATACCCGGCTTATTTGATAACTCGTCGCGCGTTCCAGGAGCACCTGGTGATGCACAGCCGGTTCCACGGCTCGCTGTCGCCGTTCCAGTGCCCGGACTGCGGCGTGGCCTTCGCGCGCAAGTTCCAGCTCGTGAACCACGGCCGCGTGCACGGCCGCGTGCCGCACGCCTGCCCCGTCTGCGGCAAGGAGTTCCTGCAGAAGCGGACGCTCGTCGCGCATATGAAGTTAGTACGAAACACACACACACACGAGCGCGCGCGCACACACACACGCACACACACACACGCACATACACATCGAGTCGAAAGTAGTGCGGTAGCAGCGGATGCTTTCTTATTGCAACTACAGGCGCGGAACATCTTTCTACTGGCTCGGGACCTGCTATGACAATCGCGTGTCACGCGGCTCTTTTTAGTATCAAAGTGCGTTGCCTTTGAACAACGCGACAATTGCACTGCTACTGTCGCGTTGCTTGCGGCTTAAAGAAAAGAAAGCCTTAGAGTTTACCTGCCGGGTAATGAATTTTGCGGTGCCTATATTTTTTTAAGGTTATAGAACCCTTTGATTCAACTCCGGCAGCACCACAACCGCACTTATTTTGCCTGTTAACAGTACTCTTAGTTCGAGTTTTTTACATTTACCGACTCGATCGTCGTTAACGAGGTGGCCCATACAGTCTCATAGCAGCACCCCTCTGCGGAATGTATCGGAACTAAAGATTTTGCTAGGCGAAGTATGGACCAACTCGTCAATCCAATGACCAACGACAATGGAGTCGCTATACGTAAAAAACTCATACTAAGGGTACAGTAGTGTTATGCGTTACTGTATTCTGGTTTGAAGGGTATGGTAAGTGAGAGGTACTTACCGAAGGCACCTCAGCATGTACTCTGAAGTGGCAACGCATTTGTGGTCTACCCCACGTTGGGCTAGGTTCTTTGTGGATTAGTTTAAAGATATTATGGATGGCAAGTGATTAATGTTTTATTATGTAGAACTAATAATCAAGATGATGCGTTGCTATCTCTTAAACGTACTAGCATTACCTTACCAGCTAAAGAATGTTTCTGTACTCAAAAATGTACTGACTAAAAAGCTAAATAATTACAAAAAAATCTGTAGGTGAATGTACCCATTCGCATCTTACACTATTGGCTAACCAACTGATGAGAAACTTCAGTAAGCTATCATCAATAATTCAATAACCTCTCAAGATTACGTAAATGAGTCACGGCTATTGATTACTGTGAGTTTTAATGATTTTTGCTTCTTACTTTTTGATCAGTACTGATATTTCTAAAACATATTTCATTCCAGGATCCATACAGGTGAAGGCGTTGTAGCGTGTTTAGAGTGCGGAGAGGCGTTCAAATGTAAATCGGAGTTACAACAGCACTGTAAAATAAATAGGCACTGTCTCTCCGCGAACCAAACTCAGCAACAAACACAACAACAGCAGCAACAGCAACAACAGCAGCAGCAACAACAACAGCAGGCGCAGCAGCAAGCACAACAGCAACAACAGCAGCAACAGCAAGCACAGCAGCAGGCTCAACAGCAAGCGCAACAGCAACAGCAGCAGCAACAACAACAGCAGCAGCAACAACAACAGCAACAGCAGCAACAGACGACTGTGATAAAGCAAGACGACTTCAAGCCCCAAATTGTACAGGTATGTTTTAATGTAGTTGAATAAAAAAAATAAATATTGAAATTCTAAGTAAAAATCATCATAATACACCGAATGGATACAGTAACTGGACTAAATTATTCCCAATAAGTTTATGTGATTTTGATGTGATCTTGCATATCAAGGGACATCCTGAAATCAGAATCCACTGAATCCGCTTGTGAACAATGAAAAATAAAAGCCTGTGTAACATCTCACAGCGGAAATAAAAAACTATTTTTTTTACAAATGAAATGTTAAGGTGTATATCTATTTGTAGGTTATTGGTGCTGACGGTCAGATATTGACGGAAAAGGGGCCGGGCTACGCCTGTCCGGAGTGTGGTTCCTGTTTTAATACTAAGGTTAGTGTTTTATTCTTATTACTTTATGTGAGAAATTATGGCGTTAAAAATAGGAATTATAGTATTAATTAAAAATATTATGGTACAGACAGACGCAAATATTGTGTTATAAGTACATTATACATGCATTTAGTAAAAAGCTATTATTTTGTTATTATAAACAAACCCTTAAATTTATTTGAATAGATTTAATGGCTTAAGAAGATTTGGCTGGCTATCCTCATTAATGGGTTATAAGATGTTTTGAAGCAGTGATGGAAACTTGCCCTCTCCCTGAGGTAGAAATCCTAGGCCCTGATGTATTATGTGTGTATTAAAAAAATAATTATCATTTGCTTTAACAGTGAAAGAAAATATGGGCACACACAAAAACGTATACATAGGTTCATCATTTAGGTATCTGTCTGGCTCGGGTACAAACTCGGAACCCACTGCGTGTCAGACCGGTACGGTGACCGGTCCGCCACGCAGTGTCAATGTCAATATATGAAGAACAAAATGTTATAGAAAAATAATACGAAATCTATTTTATTATTCATCTAAGCTTCATACTGTAAATTGATAATTTTTCATATTCGATTTTGCTCTAGGGGCCCGTTGAATTATGAATGTGTAATATTGTGTGTGTAATATTGATAATATTATGAGTGTGTCGGCAGGAGGCGCTGTCGCTGCACGTGCGGCTGCACGCGGGCGACCGCACGTGCGTGACGGACCTGTGCGCGCTGACGGCCGCGCTGCAGCCCGGGCTCGTGGCCGCCGCGCACCACGCGCAGCACAGTACGTACGCCGCTTTACTTTGGGCTTTTTGCCAAAGCGACACCGCCCGCCGGGCTGGGTGATCGTGCCCGGGGAGCGCCTTCGAAGCGTAAAGCCGCTTTTCTTTTGTTTGTTTTTGTTCGATGGCCAAAGCTTCGAAAGGTGAAGTCGCTTTTCTTTTGTTTTTTTTTTCATCCGATGGACAAAGCTGCGGAAGATAAAGCCGCTTTTCTTTTGTTTTTTTATTCATTCGATGGACAAAGCTGCGAAAAATAAAGCCGCTTTTCTTTTGTTTTTTTGTTCAATGGTCAAAGCTTCGAAAGGTAAAGTCGCTTCTCTTTTGTTTTTTCGATGGAAAAGGATGCTTTCTACTCTCGCAGCCTCACATTAGGATTCCCTGTGTCGTGAGTGCCATGAACGCACAATGACGAATACACAAACACTCAGACCTAGAACAGAGATCTAAATTTATTGTTTAGATATCTGTCTGGCCGGGGATCGAACCCCGAATCCATTGAGTGCCAGACCGGTTTGGTGACCACACCGTTACGCGGGTCGTCATATAAAAAAACCAAAGTTTGACTTTCGACACAATGATTCGATTTCGATGCAATGTTTAAAGGAAACTACTAAAAAGCACCGTGTTGGGGACATCGACATTCGGCACATTTGTGTTCTCGCTGGTCCTTTGAAAATGCTATGTGAACTGTTGCCTAAACTTTGAGAACCTAACATACGCGACTGGATTTGAACCTCGTATACTACGCCTGCCCCATCATGGTCTCACAAGACTTACACATATCTATATACTTGCTTAGTGTGGTAATGTTAAGTTCTCAAGGTTGAGTGAAATCTACCAACTCGCACTTGCCAGAGCGGTGTATTGAGGACTAAGACCCATCGCACTCTGATAGGAGATCCAAGCCAATCCGTACCCAGCATAGCATATATTTTTCGTTGAATAAAATTAGTAAATAATATTGTCACATTTACTTTCAGATCAACCCATCCAGATAATATCGTCCAATCCCAATAATGTAGTTCATACTCAAGTAATAGCAACGGTAAGTAAACGAAAATTATAAAAGCGTACGCTAAAATATCGTAGATGCACGCTCACATGTTTGCATTAAAAGTATGAACAGTGTTGTAGGCCCGCGTTTGCGACGGGAGCCTCATAGACTTGTTTCTCGGAATCATATTATGAATGTAACATCTTGTATATCATATTTGATGCTATAAATGAGCGGGGGGACCCGCAACGAACAGACTCTCCATTTGACCGTTTCGGATTCTGTACCTTAAGGGCAAATACTAAACCCTTATTACTAAGCCTCCATTGTGTCCGTCTTTCACAAGGCTCTATTTCTTGAACTGCAATAGATACAATGTTTATTAAAATTTCTTAAGATTTCTACAGAGTTTTATTGTTGGCCGCTGTACTAGCAAAAACTCAAAATAATAAGTTCTAATTACTAATGAAAATCCATAATTCTGTTAAGTTGCGTTAAAAAAATATAATTACAAAAGTACATAACATCGAATGTATTGTGAGTGATCTATTTTTAATATATTTTTTTTAATTTTTGACATTAATAAACTCGAAATTTTTAGCAGACGTATAGGTATATTGTATTGTATTCTTGTTATTTCAGAATCATCACGTAAACCCGCCTCGGCCAAAAATACATTTTTGTGTCGATTGTGGGAAAGGATTTGCTGCGAAACACGGTCTATTGGCGCATCATAGGAGGTAAGATCTCTTGTGGTTTACCACCTTTGAATTAGAATACAATCACTAGTGAATGATTGTATTTTAATTCACAAAGTTAGTATGGAACTTTTTTTTTAAATGATAGAGTAGCAAACGAGCATGCAGTCCACCTGATGGTAAGTGGCAACTGCCGCCCATGGACATTTGTGATCCACCCCAGATAAGACCAGAATCCCAACTGGAGTCGACCACAGATGCGTTGCTACCTCTGAGGACTAAGTTGAAATGCCTCATTAAGTTCATCTCCCTTACCACACCCTTCAAACCAGAAGAAGCTATAGATACAGAGATAGAACTATAACAACTGTTGTTTTAGATGTGGTAATCAGATCGACTCCATCCACTTTATGTATATTAAACACAAGGTTAGAAACAATAGTTTTTTGTATCACTTTAAATAATAGTGTTTACAATTCATTTTGGATATTTTATGTTATATGCATTTATTAAACTATAACGCTATTTACCCAATGATAAGTGTCCACTGCTGCCCATTGAAATATGCAATCTACTCCGGATAAGATTAAAATACCATCTGACGTCAGTCACATATGTGTTAAAATTCAGTGTTGTAGTCAAAGTTGGAACGTCTCGGTTAATTTTGTCTCCTTTACCACACAGACCAGGCCAGGGACTGCCTCAAACATACTCGGAAAGATAGTTTGTTGACTAGCAAACGAAATTTTCGTTTAGATTTAGGATTTAATGCTAACTTCATTTTATTTTATTATGTTTCCTCATTAACCAAATTTTTACTTATTCGTCTAGGCATCCAGAAGGCAGTTGTACATTGCGCACGCACGTGTGCGACCAGTGTGGGAAGGCTTTCTTTCAGAAGAATCATCTTATGCTGCATCAGAGGCAACACATGGACTTGCCACCTAGAAATGTAAGTTATCTTTGAAAGTTATATGCTAAAACGCTAAGAATATCACGGCGGCATATGAATACTCAGCTCAGTGTAATCATAGTACTCCCACTTACTTGATTTCATACAGTTTCACTGTTTCTACGGTTTAATATTGGTAAAGTGAGCTTAAGTAAGCGGCTTCTTGACCTGGGGTCTGAGCGTTGATTTCCTGGCACTCTTCATTAAAGTTATGTTTGTACGAAGACTGTTAATTTACACTTGTTCAGTTTGGTGGACTGTAGCAAAAATACATTGCTGTGCTTGAAATTTTCTTAGGTGAGACACATGTAAGTAAAGAAATAACGGTTTAATAATCATTGCTTTAGTTAGAGTTACGAGTACCCCTGGCATGATTTTAAGTTAACGTAGCAAATTTTTAAAGGGTGATTCGAATTAACATTTTTTGCTAACTCTTATAGATACATATTTAGTTTGTCTTATGTGGGTACGCAAAACGTTATCTTGAAGTTTGGCCCTCTGGTAAATACCCATCACTCTAATCAGCTTTATATCGATTGATTGATAATGGTGATTGATGTATTGTGTGTTATGGATGATCGATATTAGTAAAACATCGATGTCATAATCGAAGGCCTAAAATCGATGTTCGATATTTATCGAGAACCGAACATCGATGTTGGATAACATCGATGATTTTGGCATTAATTGACAAAAAAATAACTTACAGTGAAATCGTTTGAAATTTATTAGGAATCACTACAAAATATTACATATTCCAGTATTTTTCATCAACTGACTGAACGAAGGGAACAACCGGTATACTATGAGTGAAAATCCGTTCTGAATTTGAAATTAGTCTGATTTGTAGATACGTTTATCGATGTTATGATATTTCTCGAATACTGGATGTTTTATCGAGCATTC
>DWRA01000502.1:0-24082 GCA_018250295.1 Spathilepia clonius | reverse complement strand
AGCGCTTAACACTGTTAGCATTAGCTGAAATAGACGCGTAGGTAATTAATTAATTTTTACAACTTATTGTGTAAGCAACAGATGTTAAGAATCTCAGGTTTGAATCAGAATTAACATAGAATTACTTCAATTAATTGTAGGCGTTGATTCAATGCGCATATGGGTAACCGCCAACCTGCGGGCCGGGTGCGGCCCGCCTCCTCTAAGGATCCGGCCCGTGGTCCGTACGTATGTTATTAGGGCGACAAAATTTCATACATGGAGGACTAGAAGATCTTTTTCGGTAATATATTTCCTGGACGGCAAAACTGTATTCACGCTAGGGGCGGCACGATTTAGGGGGCAGCAAAGACTTCTTCGTTGACCTATTTTTAGTAAGCATTTCAAACCCGAGCTACCCCTTTTTGTTAGATACTAAGGCTTGCGACTAACTACTTTGCACTAGTTACAGCTATAGGCTTAGTTAATGTAATTTTGGGCCCACTACATTAAAAGGATTACCCACCCCTGATTTAATGCCTCTATGGGTTGTGGTAATCAGATAGACTGCCTGCCCGTTCGCGTAATGAAAATGGTCATGAAAAAAAATTAAACTTAGCAAAAAAGTAAAGTCACCAGCGAAGTTTAAACGGTGATACTATGCATAAAAATAAAATAATTATTTACCTTAGATGTTTAATATCATTGCACGAGCACACAAATCTGTATTTTGTAAACACGCTGCATACTTACATGCTTGTGGCGTGAGCAAATACCCATGTAGGTATTATACGTCTGCAGTACAGATACGATGACAAGGTCGTAGCCAGTAGGGCTTCGAGCAACTGGGACGATACGTTCAACACCTCAGGCTATGAACGTTTTGAATCCCTAAAATAGATACAAGGCTTTTCATTTTCACGTCGATAATTTATATTCTCTTTGATCTTTGACGGCCCGCGTGCCGTACCGCGTGTCCCTATACTGATTTGATATATAGATTTGATCCCGGCCTTGGGAACCATAATTTTTGTTCTGAATATTTTGTACTCATGGGTTCCTGGGTCCACAGCAACCGCACCACAAGTAATGCTAATCGATCTATGACAGTTCTATCTGTTATCTTACGAATGAACTAAAGGATTAAATCCAGAAGGTAGGAAACACTTTTTTACGATGTTATTTATCTAGGGTACCAATAAATACGGACAAACGTAACGACTACAACAAGACCATCTTGCTTAGTAAGCCTATGTCTAATTGAAGGTTGGTAGAATCAGTATGGCTATTTCTAGAGTGAAGCAGTCTTTGTTTCAGTGCAAGGCTATAGATTCAGCTGATTTATATATGAGTTGACCATCTTACTCCTTAGAAGTGGTAACGCATCTGTGACCGACATCAGGCACAACCCTCGATACGAAGAACCTTCTGTACGAAGTTCAATCAAAACTTACCATCAGATGCACTTCAATCTGATCAGAGTACTGGATTTCTATTAGTACAAATAAAATGGTATAAAAAAATTGCCCTTTGGTTTTATTGTGATTTATTAATTACTTATGTTTTTAAATTAATTAATTTGCAAAAAACATGAGTATGGAGAATTTGCATTTAATTTGGATTTATCGTAAAAGTCGACCCTGGATCTATTTTAATTCAACCCTTTACATTACGGATACATTGAAAATACGAATAAAAAAGCTTTTAAGGCGCAAAGATCTTCACATCCGGCGACGCATTAACTCTTTTATTCTTGTCAATATTGTATTGACCACTTATCATTAGGTAACCCGTCTTCCTGTTCTCTGCTTTTTAGCACTTGATGTGACGTATATTGAAGTAAACGGGCATTTGATATGAGGTACAATGCCAAACTTCGATAGTAGAGTAATAATAAAAATTGTACCTAGTACAGTTAGTTAATACTAGTAATAGTTTTCAAAGTCTAATAATTTTAATACACTTTCTGTAAAGTCATTTAACTCTTCATGAAAGATTGCCGAAACTGGTTCAGTCGCTTTAAGATTAGCCAGCACAGACACAGGCAAAAAAATATAAACCGGATTTTATCGTGCATAAGCTAATGAGCTTAAAAATAATAACTTTAAAATTGCAGACAAATAGAAAAACTTAAGCTTATAGATTTAGTTCATCAATGATGTGTGATTGCACTGTCAATCTCTTCAATTCATGAAATACGTGTTGTTAGGCAAGTGGTACAAATCACAGACATGCATTCACTGGAACGATATTTCGAAGTTATGTAGTATTTATTAGTACAAATTATTTATCATCTACTTGCTTGAATAGTGATGGAAAACATCGCGATAAAACTTAAATTTCTGCGTAGTCTGTGAAAAGATTAATTTTCAAAAATGTGAAAGCTATCAATCTGCAATTGGCCAGCATAGTGGACCATGGCCTTGACACTTCTCGTTATGAGAGGAGACCGTGCCCACCAGTGGGACAATAATAGGTTGGAATCATAAGGCAAAGTTTTAAGTAGATGTTCTCGTAACACAAAATCGCCTGCATACTGCAATGAGGTCTCTACGACAAAAGGAATGCCACTGATGTCAGTGGAACTGGAACGAACTGGGTCGCGTGTACTTTTAGGCTTTGATATTTCGATTGCTCTAAATAGACTAAAAGACTTTCAAAAGATTGTCCGTATTCATTTACTACGTGCATTACGGAGTAGGGAAATGTGGCTACATTTGCAAATGCATTACAGTGGGACCTACATTCTTGTCTGAAATGTGTGTCACAGATTAGTATACAATCAAAAGAGAAGTGCTAGAATTTTTATCGTTCGCTTGCAACAGCCATCATACCTATTTCTGCTTTACGATACCTTTTTTAAGTGGTAAGCTCACCTTTCTTTAACGAGGCGTTCTTCTGTATTTATCGAGGTACCCACGCATTTGTACACGACATGAGTTAGAACTTCAATTCTACTTGGGATGGATTGCCCATGTCTATGAATTTGTGTCCGATATTAGGCAGGTCCTTAACTCCATTTGGAATTTATTACAAATGGCCATGGGCGGTATTGACCGCTTACCATCAGGTCATAAGAAAAATCTGCACTTGGCCGGTGAGATCATGATGTAGGTATAGCTTTTTTTTATTTATTTATTCACACAAAAAATACAAAAACATAGGAAAACTTATAAAATAAACTGAGTGCAAAGGTGCTGCTTATTCCTAAAGAAATTTCTTCCAGCAGACCTGAAAGTGGAGATGTAATTAATAGCTGGAAGAATATATGCGTGCACTTTATGATAGTACAACATACATGGTAACTATTTGTCATTGGAGAACAAACCTGCAAAGACTTGATGGTCATATTTTGCGAAAATTGGCTATTTAAGATAAACGGTAATGACAGCAGGAAACATTGACTATGTCAATACGTAGGTTTATCTAAATATATTTTTGCTGCAGATGCACTGTTTTATATCTGACGAGAATGCAAGCGATCTCAACTCGGCTTGCCTTCAACTCGACCTTGTAACACAAATCTTCATACTGACTCATCGGAAAATATATAAATATAATATCGTATCATATATATAAAATAAAAACTATATTTACTATGCGTAAGGATACATGACGTGTTATCCCTACGCATAGTACGTATAGTTAACAATTGAATATATTGATTACAGGATCAATATTGTTTGGTAGGATTCTGTAGTGGTATCTTTTTGGTTCCGGTTAATGAATAGAAAATAAACTTGTAATGTGTAGGTCTTTACGACAAATAAATAAAACAATAAAAAATACTTAATTACAATAACCATGACGTTTAAGTACGGCACATTACATGGACCGCTGGGACCATTAAAAATCTGCCTTTTTGAAATCGATTAGAAATATATAGCTTGTTATATTGTTATAAGTCGGCGTTCTAATAAGTAAGTATGTCGGTATATCGATGCACCTTCAAGTGTAACAGCGTATACTATACCCGTATACCTGTAGATAAGTATATTTACATACTAACCACAGTATTGTCTTAAATCGCGTAATAATATCGCCTTTGTACTAGTGTGTGACATTGAAAACTTCATTACCTATGTACCTAAGTACCTGCCTAGTTCTTTTAGTCTAGAGGTCAATCGTGAGTGCTTATTAATTGTTACGAGTCTCACCGTAATTTCTATGTTGAAACCCTTTAATTATACATATATACACATTGTAATTTAAAAATAAAATGAGTTTGTATCAAATGTAGATACTACAATTAAACTACACTTAAAATACAAAAAGAGTGCCTTAACTACTCAACTAGATACAACATTCGACCAATCTGCTATCTACTTTAATCTTTACTAATTTATTATCTGTTTTAATATTTTTGCTTTGATTGACGAACATTTCAACAGAACTAATTGTCATATGTTATACCTATCACCCTATAATGCCTATTCGTAATAAGTATAATTTGGTTATTACCGTTTCCTTATTTGTGAATTTCGTTGAAACGTTACAGAATCCTGAGAATAATACGAGTCTTTCAAATTATATGACTAAATACGTTAAAATTTAGCATAGGTACCTCATTCGTTAAATGATAAAAGTATCTAACTTGAAGCGTACATCTGCTTTATTAAAATTGGCAGGTTTGCATGCAGATACATAACAAAAATATACTCTCTTAAATCTTTACCTGCCCTTCGTAATAAACATGATAATAGGTTTCCTACTTTGAATTGCCGCCCGCCAACATTTTCGTACATAAAAAGTGGATTTGTTATTATTGCTGTCCTGTTTCTGCATCGGTGCGTCTCTTTTGCACTTGCATATATCAAGAATAGAACTTGGTGGAATTGATATGGGCGGGGTCTTGCGGTAATATCACTGCACCAAGTACTTGTAACGCCATCTAGCGGTGAAAAGCATGAAGCTTTTAGATGCGCAGTATCCATCAAGGCGACAGCGAAAGGTTTACTACGTTTGAAGATTGTGATGTAGTTCGACCCGGTACTAATAGATGGCGCTGTAGCTAAAATTTTCCATTAAAGTTTTAATGACTATGAAATATGTATTGTAATGGATAAAATTATTCAAAACTTATTTTATTGTTTCAGGTTTTAGTGGAATATGATGGTGTAGACTGGCAACGACGAGAGTGGGTGGCGGTTTATTCGCGTATAACGTTTCGGGTGTTTTTAGTTGAAAGAACATTGGTATGGGCACCGAAAAAAAATGATAATGAAGAAATTAAATGGCCCGCATTGGTAAGTTGAATAAAAATATTTGTTTTATAAATTAGCATTTAAAAATATTTGAAATTAATAAATAAGGTTTTTATTCGTAGAGCGTGGCACGAACGCACGTTGGTATCATTTTCTGCCACTTAGTGTTAATTTCATCCTCCACGCCTAGATGGCGCTAGAAGGTACAACACTACTAAAAATTAAGCAATTCTTGTATAACATTTACTATATATATATGTTTTTAAACTTTGCAGTTAATCATATAATAAACATAAAATAAACAGTTATTTAGTTATAGATTCTCAGTTTTTATCGAACTTTAATTATTTCATAAGAAATATTGAAGAAAAAAATTTAACTACTAACCCAAATATTTACATCAATTAGAGATTGTTTGTTGAAATCTCTAATTTTAAAGTCTGCTTCATGGAAATTGACAAACACTTGAAAGGTTCTCGACTGCTTCATCAATATTGAAGTATCTTGTTAAACCTTTAAAAAGTTATCTAAACTCCGAATAAATTGAAATCTGGGGGATGAGGTAGATAATAAATAGCTTTAACTTCATTTTTTTTAGTGAATATGGTATGTAGCCACATTTCAGGTAAAAGTTATGAAGAAAATTTGTTTACTGTTGTTGATCGTTTTGTTGCACCTCAGATATTTTAAGGCAACAAGCTGTTTTTATTTAATAACAACACTATTAAGCCTTGCTGTGTTCTAATTCGAGGGGTGTGGTTAGTGAGACATAGGTGTCCGAGGCCATCCAACATACTTGTCCGAGGCCATCCAACAGTAACAAATCTGTGGTCCGCTTCTGGTAGGAATCTAATCATATTTGGGGTTAAATACGAACTATATGAACGGCACTAGCCACTTACCATCGGGTGAACTGTATGCTCTTTTTCTTATTCTATATTATTCAACTAATTTTTAAAGGTGATTGAACTCTTTGAGGTTCGACTCCAGCGGCACGACTGCCACATTTATTTCTGTCTAATAACAACAGTGTTACGCGCTGCTGTCTTCTGGTTTGAAGGGTGTGGTAAGGGTGACTGACTTATCCGAGGCATTCCAACTTAGTCCTCAGGGGTAGCAATGCATCTATGGTCGACCCTAGGTAGGACTATAGTGTTATCTGGGGTAGATTACAAATGTCCATGGGCGGCAGTTGCCACTTACCATCAGGTGAACTGCACGCTCGTCTGCTACTCCATCATATAAAAAAAAAAATAAGCTAATATAGATAACACTAAACTATTAACAAAAGGATTTTAGCTAAGACTTTGTTTAATATGCATAATAACAATTATCGTATAAATTCCAGTTGTTATGGCATCTTACAATTCGATTCAAAAGTCCTCTATTTTCAATTATTCTTTAGAATCGGGTCACAACAACGTTTATGGGTTAAAATAACGATATCTTCCTACGTATTCAAGAAGCACAGTATACACAGAGATTGGAGGTTTCGTCACAGATAATTTCATGCAATTTTATAATTTATTAGATTCTTATTCATACAATACGAGTAAGTTATTTGACTTTTAAAAGTCGAAGAGTGTTGTAAATTGTATTTAGAACGCTTGAATGTGACATATCGATGAAATTCAAATGCGGCCGTCACGTGGCCCGGCGACCTCTGTGTGCTGGGGACACAGGCATACCTTATTCTATATAGCAGTCACGTTTAAGTTCATTATGCCCGAGGTCGTATGTATGAGCTTTTTATTTGTTGACACCATTAAGTTACAAACGGAGTTATTTTTTTTATTCCATAAAATTTTTTTTTGGGAGGTAATATTTTCGCGATCACAATTTCTGACACTTCTTATTTATACACGTGCACAATTGTTTCCCTAATGTTAAACTAACTCTTCTACTCATAGGTATTGTCATTAATTTGCATATTCATTTTGGAATACGGAAAGATTAAATGAAATAACATTCAAATTAAAATAAGCAATAATCATTTTTTACCCCTTACAACTTACTTTACTTACTACCGACTACTTTCCAGTCATGTTAATTTTTTTCAGTACTAGTCGAGTATCAATATTTATTTTGCTTTATTCTGAAACAAATGCTAGTTTGTAATTGATTAAAAAATGCTATTTAAAGAAATAGTCGTGATTTTGATTAACGAACATGCTATTAATAGTACATTGACAAGTTTAACACTGGCTTTTGAGGGAGACTGAGATTGTCGCATTTATGATGGCGGTTATATTAATCGAATTATACATCTGCAAAAAGTCGTCGCGTATAAAGGTGCGTAATGTCAAGCTCACGACTAACCTACTTACGCAGTAACAGTAATGTTTAACGACTTCTAAGGAGAAGATTCTCAAGTATATATGTTACAGTCAAAGTAATTAAATAGCTATTATACATAATAACTGATTATTGTATATAACAAGTAAATTGTCTAGATGATGTGATAAATTAATCATTTTATCCGGATACTATTTATAATAGGAGGTTAAAGTTACTCAAAGTAATAAAGACGATCTGACTAGCTTCTTCTTTCGCTCCTGGCTAGTCCCCCGTTATGGCTAGTGACCTTTTAATTTACTTTTTCAATCAACGCTAAATTATTAACAACTATAACTATACTTATTTAAAATCGACGCAGATAAATAAAATTGAAGTTTCTATTTGTAATGTTAAAATAGCCTTTTACTAAATGCATATGGAAGTATACACGATCCTTATAAATAAAAAAAATATATAAAGATATGTGTTTCTTTGACGTAATGCCTGAAACGGCCGAACCGATTATCAAGGGACTTTCATTGGCAAACAGTTTACGTTATAAGAGGTAACTTAGGCTATTTTTGTTCCTGTTGTTTTGAGACTAGAATAGGGGTACGATTTCCTCTGCCAGTCATAAAAGGCGACTAAAAGTGGGTTCGAACCGCCAAGCCAGCAACTCCGGGACGGACGACGGTATTTGTGGTCCCATACCGTCGTTAACACCAGGCGGTGCAGGGACGGTGTGGTATGTGTGTTGATACACACCTGATCAGAGCCCGACGGCGGGGCAATGCGCTCAGAGACTTTGGTTGCATTCCTTCGGAGATCCCGGAGTTCTCCATGTATCGCTGAGGACAACCACCGGGGGTTTTTAGTGGGTAAAAATCATACATAACCCTGTATCGTTACCACGGTAATACATAAGGTGGTTCCTTTGTGATTGGTGCTGTATTCTGGTTTGCAGGGTGTAGTAAAGGTGTCTCTTTAAATACTAAATAAACTAACTAAAATACATACAATATATATATATACATTCCAATTCAGTCTTCAGTGGTAACAACCCATCTGTCAAGCTCAGGTAGGTGTAAGACTAAAAGTTTTATCTATGGTGGATTACAATTGCCGTTGCCACTTACCATTAGGTAGACTGCACGCTCCTTTGCTACTCCGGTATATTAAAAAGCGGCACGGGGTACCTTTTGAAGGTTTCCCGTTCAAAAAAGAAAACATCTAAATTCAACCCCTTGAAAGTATTGATTAGTGTAGAATTTGGGGTATACGTACTTCATATACATGACAACATTATGTTTACGACAAATTGAAATAAATCCGTGTAGTCTGTACCCGTACTTGTTGTTATATTACATTACCCTGGTTAATATGTTTAATTCTGTGTCAATAATCACTTTCTCCAAATTGAACAGATATTATATATAATGACTGGATAGTATACGTATTATCCGCATTTATTACCTTCGCTGTAACATATATACGTAGAAATGTGTATGGTATAATCATTTAATCAATTCATTGAAACGTGTAGAATATTAAGAACGAGCTGTTTTTTTTCTATAAAAATGTTTTCATATACCTAAATCTAATACTACTATAATTTTACATCACAGCACTAAAGAATATTTTATTATGTCAAACAAACTAATTGACAAAACGTAACAGACAAAAAATATAATCACACTAGAATTCCCTGTATCATGAGTATTATGGACACACAAAGACAAGTACAAATAAATCTTAATTCAGCGCAGAAAATTTTAATACATCAATATCATTAAAATGTTCCAGAATCGAGCCCAAAACCATGTGCTTATTACATCGCTGTGGTGATTGTTGCGCCACAATCTACATCTACAATTCTTGTGTACCTATTGTGTTTCATAAACGTCAATTTTAATTACATATTATAAAACATGCCCCGTGTTATGCATGACACTGTCATCTGAGATGATTACGATAATAAATTCCATTCTCGGTATCGCACTATACGAGGAAAATGCGTCATGTATCGTTTTGAAATTACAACTATGTACTGAATCATTTATGTGTTATCATCTAAGACACTAATGCATGCGCTCGTGTAGGTATTAGGTATAACATCGAGTGTTCAAGGTGACTTTTATGGGTGTTATTCAACTTAGGTCGCCATCGAATACTGATGAAGTGGCTCGGAACGTGCTATGAAATTGTTTTATCACTCAGCGACGCATGGTTCCTTCATAATTTATTTACGGAGCCATTGGTAGTGCTCTGGCACTTCACCGCATCCTGGTTCGATTCCCGGACGGGAATATAAATAAGCTTATCGGTTGTAGTCGTGAATAAATATTGATTTCAAACTATCTTCTACCTCTTGCAGCGTTTAAATCGGAGATACTACTTAATTAAATATGAAAATCAACGGAGATATAGATAAACTAGAAAGTATGCATGCATTTCTTATTACATGTAAAAAAACTAAATTTAAAAGAAAAGGTTATGAATAAGTAAATGTTGCTCGATTACGTACTGTTACGTAACATTTTAGAAAGCGCTTTTTTAAGGTTCGTTAATTTGGTTTGGACGGCGTTTATTATTTTAGATGGACTTTGTATTTTGCTTCATATACTCATACATATATCTCACATACTCGTAGATACGCATCACATTCGGTTCCTAAAACAATTCATCGTGTGTAGTGGACTATTAATCATCATTATTATATAGGCAGTGCCAAAACATACATTTGTCTGGTAGGTATACGTTGCCAGATGGCAATTTATCCACTCTCTAGTCGCAATTGACTCGATTAATTAACTCCACTTTGCAGCTCTACCTTTTGAATTACTGCGTGTCAAATTTATCTTTCTGACACTTCCTGGATAGTATATAATTATATAGTATAGTTTATAATTATGCAGTACCAAGGTACTACAATAAAAACAAGGTAGATAACATTTATATTTGAACGAACTCCGTAAAGCGCAATGTAAAAGGAACACATGTGTAAATAACTAACAATACAGGTCACAAAATGGAAGTCATACGATTTAACATAAATTACTTGTGCTCCTTTTAAAAAATGTATGCAAAGCATACCATTATGTCCTTATGGAGGTCAGTTTCGTTTGATAAACACGCGCGGACCGGTCGAATGAGCCGTTTTGTACCAGCTGTGCGCTATTTTGCATTATTTACGATAGCACTGAAAAAGTTAATTTACATACGGGCGACTCGAAACTTGCTATGGTAAAATTTCCACTGTATATTCATTTGCCTTCAAATGAAAAAGTTAACGGTCGCTTCGAACAATTAAATCCGAGGGCGAATATGTAATTTAAATTTCAAAATAACATTTATGTTCACATATAATTTTATTACAAGCGTAAAATACTTTTTTCGATAAATTAATTGAATGCGCGCCCTAAAGAGAAATCACTTTGTTTGGGGTTTCCGTGGGTGACTAACAGATGGCGCCACAAGTATCATTCTGAAGAAACTTCTATCGAAATACATTTCCGTCCATAATAAGCCCATGTTCGGTGAAATAATTCAATAATCATTACATGTACGTTATATTAGGTATATTATGAAAGATGTTATTTTTTTAATATGCCTTGATATTTTCACCATGACGTCTAATTTCATTAAAGAATATTATTTGGATTACTAATTATAGTTCTATATAGAGAGACCACTGGCATACATTACATGCATATAAGTAGATACATATAATAGATGCTAAACCCAATATGTGTCTTATGTATGTACTTAATACAATATCTCTTGGAAAAATTGAAATAATTATGATCTTATTTTGTAATTGATACAAATACTATAGAATTTATCGCTGTTTCATCCCACAGACATTCACACCGCTGTCAGCTGACGTGACGCTGCAGGCTGACGCTCAGCCTGTGGAGTTCATACACGACCGCCAGCTCCAGTTCCTCGACTATGCTAACCTTCAACCTTACCAAGTAAGTTACCACTTTCGATAACGTGTAGCCTAAAAAATGATTCCTTCTGAATGTGAAATATATCTGATGACTTCGTAAGTAGAACAGATATCTTTTGATGAAGAATATTCTCACAGAGATAAATACAAAAATATGTAATTTAATGCGAAAACATCTCGTATTTATAATATTGCATATTCATTTAATAATTAACAAAACCACATAACCCGTACTTATAAATCGTACTATTATCATTGAAAATAAATGCATTTACGTGCTCGTTAATTCTGAAGAAACGAGGAAAAATATGAGGCACCTTTGTTCCTGACAGTAGATTAACTGACGCTAGATAAAATAGTTGTGATGTAACGGAAAATACCACGAAGCTAAGACTTATTATTATAATAATGTGGATATTACAATTTATTTGCATAAGCTTATGTATATTTATAGTCGGCTATTTATTTACGCGGCACATGGCGATTTCAGAATGCGCCTTGAATGATTCATATTCAAATGGCTAGATATTTCTATTAAATCAACGGGTGAGTCATTGCGTACTGTTTTATGAGATGGATTTTGTGTCAAGAATCGGAAGAGAATGATTTATGATAACATCTTGTCGTTAAGTTGTATTCTTTGTTTTTTTTTCATACAAAGTGTGAGGGATATGATGAGAGTTTTTAGCATATGTTTCATGAGGCGCTAAATTGATATAAGACGATCGTATATGGATGTTACGAATATTAGATTCCGACTCACTTTGTTGATAGTTACGAGCTGAGAATTTAAATTTTCAATCTAGAAATTTTCAGTATGCATTCGCATAACTTACTGTAGTAGAAGGACGCGGTAATGACACAGATTCAACCTACGTTATTGAGACCGATTGAATAAGCCAATTTTGCACACAATCTCAGATAAAGTAGTATTTTCTGATTTGAGATATTAGGGTAGCGTTATTATTTGCCAGGTTATATTTTTGGGGAAAATTTGAGAAATCCGTTTAATTCTTGGATAAAATATTTTCACAATAATCCGTGTCGATTTGTACGATGGTGATAATTTATTTTTGTTATCTTCCTTCAACGGACACGTGTGTATGTATAAAAGTATTTGAATAAAATTCGTTGTGCGAGATCCCTTTAATTATATAAACCCAGTGTTCTCGTACATTTATCATGCTTATCTGGGATCTGACCCTGTTAAACGTATATTTACAACGTTCAACGTTACATGCTATATAGGAGAGCTGTGTGTTATCATTTATTATATATAATGAACTAGCAAACAAGCGTGTTTACAGGTAGAATCCCCTGTGGCGACGATACCTGCCTGTCTCATATTATTCTTACGTCTCGTTATACTTAGTTCACTCAAAGCACTCATTTCGCAGTGGACCTCAGCTAGTATTCCAACCCTATTTGGTATTAATGCAAATGTCCACTGGTGACAGTGATCATTTACCATGGAATTCATTCTTATACAATTCTTCCTGATATTAAGTGGCCAACGATATACAAGTCAAAATATGGTTATAAAATTCCTTAATGATTTATGTTTTTTCAATTTTCACTCACAGGTACATTTTATCCCTGACTTAAAATGCCTGCACACCTCAAGAGTCTTCTATCAACTTCTTGTTTGTTTGTATCGTCAACTACTTTCGAGATATCGAAAGAATGCCATTGTTTTTATGTTATTGTTTCATCACGCCTCATGTTATACAGTACTACGAACTGTAATGGAGTTTGACAATATAAGTACGTTATTGATTTATTTCGCAATAAGTTTTTTTTCCGAAATTTAATTTACACAATAAAATCTTTCCCTATTATTAAACTTCAACAACTACTAACTATTCTTGTTATTATTTAAAAAGAAGATATTGTATTAGTCGTGTGTATTTTGCTAAACTATGATAAATGGGGTACTTGTGTCATTTGTTATGTGTATTCGTGAACATTTTGAAAGCTGAATGTGTGCTGAGTATTGCGTGAAACTTTTGAAGTGTTGGGTGGTCTCCAGTCGTTATACAAGTTACTGGTGAATTATTAGTAAATGTGCATTCCTTTAAATGACATTCTCGTTGTATGTGTAGGTTTATTAATACAATATGATCTGAACTTTAAACGGGCAAGTCTTGTACACTGCATTTTAGGGTTCCGAGGACTTGGATAATGTTTTGTACTCAAATTATGTTTATGTTGCAACATTAGCTATTATCACAAAAATAATTTCCACACAAATTATAATTAACCTTTAATTTGTTGACGTCATAGATTGAGATGCTAAAGAAATTGAAATATTAAATATTCATGCATTGTAATACTAGAGGCCATTTGTTAGCGTGGTAGTTATAACTATGATTGTATCTTAATATCAACTATCTATTTGAAATTAATGCATTTTTATAAAGATATTATATGATAATACGGAATAATTACAAATGTAAATGTTACTATGCTGTATGATATTCTTCAAATGAATTATGTTATATCAATAATACACAATCTAGAATTAATTATAAAGTTGGTATCTAACAAAAGTAATTTAACATGGCTGTTGATGAAGACAATTTGTATTTCCACAACGATTCAAAGAGATCGTATCTACGATGTACGGATTTGCGAAATAGCATTAAATATTTAATCAGACCGCTGTTTGAAATATGTAACCACGTCAGGAAGAGAATGTATAAGATCATTCGAAAGATAAAACGGGGGAGAACGTGGAACGCGAAACGCATAACCGACCCAATTTTCCAGTGAGACTATACGAGTGTTTATCCAAAGTTGCGCGCCCGGGCGAACCGGGGAGATCAAGGACGGCGTCTGCCAAACAAGGGAGGGTTTCCCCAGGAGACGGGGGGAAGGGGCGAGTGGGGTGCTGGGGAGCGGTATGTTTTGATGCTCGCCGCCCGCTTTATTGATTTTCCGCGCCCGCTCCACCCGCCTCCCTTTTATTATATACATATTCGGAGGCAGGTGGTGGCTATGGTACCGCCGAGTGTCGCGCTATTTTCGGTTAGCCCGGCCGCCTCGATCCTGGCAAAGCTATGATTGATTGCTCCCCGCCGCCCGTTGAATACACTTTGCCCGCTTCTCTTACTCGCTTTGTACATTCATCTCCAATTACATTGAAAATAGCTCACTTAGTTATTAATTTCATACCCAGTTCACTTATTGTAGTTCGACTTGTGAACTTATAAGACTTCACTTTGTCTACTTTAATCATGGATGATTAGGTTCTTTTTCGGAAACTATTTGATTTTCTCTTTTTTATTTATTCGCTATAATAAAAGAATCAATTCTCAGCGTTATTTTACAAGTTTATTCAAACAAAAGGCAAACAAATGTTTTTTGTTGCGTATAATTATGCTAGTTGGTATTACAAATTTGTAGATTGATATAATTAGCGTGTGGCAGATTGCTCCGGGACAGAAAGATCTTTGCCCAGTTGTGGGATATAAAAAGTGTTGTGACAAAAAAAAATGTAGGTACCTAATTATACTTTTAAATGAAAAGAAACGCTTAATTGCCACAATTAGTAGGTATACGCCTTTTTTATACAAGATTACAAATCGACTTTCTTTTAAAAATTATATACTTGATCTTGATGTTAATGTAAAAGGTAGTACCTGTAGTTATGTATCATTAAAAAAACTTAATTACCCAAGCGGCAATGAAAGTTATCGCGAGTTTCTGAACTAAGTCGTCAGCATGCACGCGAGCTGAGAAACTGTTCCCGCAAAATTTAAACGAGTAAAGTTTCCTTTAGTTAGCTTGCTCCACTGTCCGGTTTGCCCCACTCTCCTCAGGGAGGTTGGGGAGACATGACATTGATATAGGCGTGTGTTAGACATACAAGACAATGTTCAATTACGTTCTCGTGTTATTATGTAATACCTACATTAATTTCTAATATTTGTGTCTATAGGTAATTGTGGAGCAAATTAATATTATATTGAACGTACAATTATTAAATTTCCTCGTATATATGCTTTTCGTTTGTAACTTATTTATAGGATTCCAAATTCATTAATTTTTCCGTTTCATTAAACGGTGAGGCACTACCTATATTCTTAGGAATCATCTTTAATTTAGCGTACTGTAGTTGTTTCTTCTGTAGCTTTTGTTTTCTGTATCTATACAAACTTAGTTAACATTGTTTTGTTTTGTATTCAAAGCAATCTAAAGTCAGTTTGTGATTGGCAGTAAAAGTAAACACAAACAAGTAATGTAGACGGGAGCATTTATGGGGTCTCAGGATCAACGAAGATCCGGCTGGAGGCAGCGGAGCGCTAGCTTAGCGTCAAGTTTGCTTTGTGATTTTAGTTAGACTGACGCCTCAAGGCTTATTGTAACTGGTCTATGGAGGCGTTATCATTACTTTATGTATTCGAAATCGTGTACACAGCAATTTGAACTTTTGATGGGAACTTTAACATTTTAATACGAAGAAGAGTTCTCCTTCAAAGGTAGTGATGCATCGGCAATTCATTTGGTATTGCACACGCCCATAGGCGTCGTTTTATTAATATTTCTTCAATATTGTTTCAGTGTTTGCACTGCCAAATGTATTTCAAATATGCATTTATATGATTCGTTTTAAATTGATCCGTAGCAGTTGTTTCAACAAAGGCGCTCGTGTTAAGCCAGTACACAGTAGCTACACACTTCTACTTAATCTGAAAAAAGGTGTGACGGTGGTGGTGTACATGAACATTAAAATACTTTATCATCTTGAAACAAACAATTTATTACATAAAAATGGTAGCTCTACGCATTTCTTGTTTTAGAAATATTAGATTCTAATCCCCTACAGTTTACATTCTAAAAATACTCTTATATTATTCCGTATATTCAGCATCAATAAAACAGTATTTTGATGGTATCAATATCACAACCGATGAAGCTTTTATTTATCAATATCATATCGGGCAAGGATTTGATACCGGTATCAGGTATTTTGTGGAGACTTGTGTTACCTTGACGTCATGTTTGCTTTGTGATGTTACCGACCCTCAAAGGGTTTATGTGGGCGTATTATGTTACGTTATGTATTCGAGGCTTTTTGTATATAAAATGGAAGTTGGAAGGTAAACTTCTGTAAGATCAAAGGCCATCAGGACTGAGATTATTTCGAAGAAATAATTAAAGGTTTTCCGAATTTTTATACTTCTTGGAAGTTTCACTAGTTTTCTAATACTGTCAGACCTTATTATAATAATTATAAATTTAATTAATTGTTAGAAGGTCAGTGTTTTCTCGTTACAATCTCTGTGGGCTATTCACGATATTTTTCTGGTTCTTTAAGGAGATATTTAATTTCCAAGATCCATTCGATTCTGAAATGTTCTGAAAACGTTATTAAAACCTAAAGGTTTGGATGAACTTGCAGCTTTATAAACCAAATACTATTTATTTTCTAATTCGTTTAAAATGATAATAAATTGAGACTTAGTATAAACTATAATGTAATCTGAACGTTAAAAGCCCGACTGAGGTTATTTCCTGACATAAACATTATGTCGAGTGACTGAGCGGATGAGTGGGGAGGTCAAATGTGAGAGACGTGAGCCATAGAGGTATGGCTCATTGTGCAATAATATTTTAAATTTATTTCAGATGTGCACTTGCTTGTCGTTGTTGTGCATTTAAAACAAAATTTAGAATCATATCTCAACCAGTGAAACCAGTGTCGAATGGTGTGAAGAAAAATTAAACGATGCGATGAAACTGAATATATCAGCAAAATTAGTCGTTAGATATATATTTCGCATGAAATAAATTTAATAATAGGAGCGACAGAGATTTATTTTAACAAGCAGTTAATACTGCGCCAGATTAAATTAACAATATTTTGAATATAAGTTCTTTTGGATCGGATAGAAACAGTGAAGAACTTTTTTATTCTATCTTTGGCTATAAAAACGAAGAACCAGACACCCTTGGGGCACATAATGCGAACAGTAAAGGTTAAGGGCATAATAATGATAATATTATCTTGAGTTACTGGAAACAAAGGTTTGCTTTTGTAATGTTGGATCGAATAAAAATAAACAATAACCTTATTACTTAACGAACTTAACATTTAAAAATGTATAGTAATTCGAGTGTAGAAGGTAATGCAATATATATTTTTTTTATCAATGATGATTGATCACTAGATAATATATTCTAAAAATGTAGGGGTGTATTCTGTTATAATCATATTTATAGATGGCTCTTTTAAATTGATTTTTTGCTTCTATTTTGTTATTTAGACACATATAAGGAATATACACACGTATAATTTAACGCCTGCTCATTATTAATGTTATTAGGTATTGTAATCAGTGTATGTTTTACGTTTCTTCGTTACAAATGTTTTGCCCCGAAAGATCGACTTTTGTAATTAATTACTAATGCCCACAGCATTAGTCTTGTATTATTATCTATCCAAAAATAGCTAAAGTGATGTTGAGTGGCAAACAAAAGCCTAATTTACGCCATGTCTGCATACATTTCTCCCCGCCGTTTCATCTTACATGATGGATCCTCCGTGTATTGTCTCGAGGAGTAATATCGTTGTTTACGACTTCGTTTACTGTTTGATATTCCGCTACTTGCGAAGATTTCGATGTACTGAAACGTTCCGGGTTTTATTTTGAGAAATCATTAACTAATAAGAATTAAATCTGCAGCACTAAGATTAGACTGCAAGAAACTTCTTATTAATATATGAAATAAATAGGAACTGAATTTAATTACACCGGCTAAGGCGGTGCAGGTAAATGTACTTGCTATCGACAAATACCATAAGCTCTTTGCTAAAGTAATTTCGCTTACATTGTGATACAGAGGCTAAAACACGGCAACTACAAACTAACGATGTTCTACAAACAGAGCATGCATGGAGATTCTCAAAGAGCACCTCTGCACACACGCGGGAGTGCAAACTAAGCTTCAACTAGATTGGTGCGCTGAGCACTCTCTTAATGAGATACCTTTAAGGAAATTTAATATAAATGGGAACATCTTTAGCCCATTTTGCTTCGTTGCATCTTTACCTTATCTAACTTAGTGCGTTCTTATGATTTAAATTTGCTATTTCGTCGTATATAGTTTGGTTATAAAATTTGAATAATCTAAAAGGATGATATACTTTTTAGATTTTATATATTTTTAGAGAAGTTTTTACAAGCGAATTTTTGAAGCTTATTGTATAAATATCCTTTGGTAAAAGACAAAGGAAGTAACAACAGGAAATTTAAATGTAAACATGTGGGTTTAAGTACAATTATGCAGCAGTGGCGAGTCACAGTTTGTGTTCGCCAAAGAGCATTGTTTCCAGGACCAGTTGCAAGGTCCCAGGGGCTGTCTGCTCTCGAAACATAAATTTCGCCGCGGGCTCCTTACTGAGAGTTTAAGCAACTACCGAAATTGTATTTTTGTTGCGCAACACGTAAAATTGTATTATGGGGTGGGTGGAATTCTAAAGTACCTTCGATCTACGTAGGTAACCTATCTTTGTTTATAGAAATATTTCGATTATTGTTAGAACATTTTCTATATTTATTCTTATATTTAACATTTTCATGTTTTATTTATTCAGTCATCAGTTATTTACTTCATGGACCTATATATTTATTTATAGTTTTGATCATGTAACGGATGACTGCATTCCTTTGTTTTTTTTATTATCTAAAAAATGTAAGACACATACAATGTAACACGAAAACTACAGATTTGCGTTATCCTTACTTCCCAGAGTGTCTTTATAACCTCTAACAACAATATTACTGTCGTTAATAAATGTATAAGTTGCAAAATCTAATCTAATCTAAATTGTCAATTTGTGCGGCGAAAACGAATTCCTAAAATACACAGAAAGGCGGTACCTAAGTACTTTATCAATAGTCATATCACGAGCTCCGAGCGGAGTCGGGAACGCCGCAGGAAATTGAATGAGAGGCGCGGGAGAGATGCGAATGTATGTCGGCGTAATAGCTTCCTTGTTGCACCGACTCCTGCCTAGATACTGTGTGCTCGTGTGACTTTATAGTACTAGCAACGGAATGTGTATTATTTTAATACTGAACTATGCTTTTTATATACAGTGAACTCCCGATGACTCACTTCTCAAGACATTGGTTGCGACAAGACTGGTCCTGGTGTGACTTAGGTGTGCTATAAGAAATTAAGAATATACCTCGTATGTTATGTTGTAGTAAATGTGAATTGTACCTAACATAAATAAACTTGTTTTAAATGGTTTGTAATGGGGCGATACGAGTAGAAGAAATTCTAAAAGGTTACTGTAATAGTAAGTAGATATATAAAATGTTTAACCGTCGATAAATTTTTAAAAGTGAAATTAATAATAATTACGTAGAAATTATATAGAAAAAGAGAAAGTCACGTTTGTAGTAATTTATTTTTAGCCAATGAAAAGGCATTAAATATTTTGTTGGCTGAATCATCTGTGAAATGAAGGCAAGGACTTTTAATGTTTGAAACATTTAAGCTTCTATTTTAGGTTTGCGCCAGTTGGAACTCTCTCAAACATGATATTAGGTCACGAAGGTTGCCTAGTTTATCTAGTTAGCTGTTGTCTAAGAAGATTATGTATTAGGCTTTGTAGGCTGTTTGTGCATTGCTTTCGTGTTTCGACTGTTTAGTTATGATTATGACAATGTAACGCTGATAAGTATCCTCAATTCAATGTTTGCTTCTTATCATGTAATACTTGTTAAGAAAATACAAATTCCTTTATATTTAGAATCTCTTATGCAATAAAATTTTAATATTTGTGTCTTATATCAAGATGAAACATTATAAACGGTTTATTCCATCCAGCGCATATTACTAATCCAATACTTTTCATATGTGTGCAGTACACATAAAATGTTCTAAGCTATCTTCTGTAAGAAAGTTAAAAATGATTATATTATTTTGTAATTTGCTAACGAATAGAACCGTATACAAATGTATTACTTCGCAACCAGATCATAGCATCGTTAAGTCATAATCCGCTATCCGATAAGTAATAATATGGAGCATCTTTCCCCAGCGAACAACACGACTGATCGCAAACGCATGCTCCTCACGACCTCGTATTAATCACGACTCGTAATCTCACCAAATAGAGTAACCAGCAAAATAAACAGTAAGAGCCTCGAGCAGCATTGCGTAACCGCTGAGTCACTGCGGCTGAGACTCGGCTCATCAGAGCGTGACTGTTACACAAATACAAGCGGAGCGATTACGATGTCGTAACCGTCGGATTAGCCAGCGAAAATGGCTTGGCCGTGAAAAATTGTCTTTAAGGGCACCGCTACAATACCGTTTTTGTTTATGACTCTCACTAGCAGTTATTAATGCGAGCTGTTCTGGATACTGAGGTTGATGAATAGACGCCCCGCGGGATGTTTAATTAAATGTTACTTCAATCTACGATGCGCTGAATATTCTAGTTAAAATTTAGTTTAGTTGATAGTAAAATAAGTGGAGGTGAACATTTAAAAGATAAAGGTTCGTGATGTTATGATTTAAAACACAGTTTTAGTTCTTAAGTATAAATATTAATTACGTACAAAATTATATTACCAAATATTATAATTCTTTTTTTGAATTGAAAGTTGTCGTGAATGTAACAATACATAATGTTCCTACTAGTTGACGTAATGGCTTTGATCGTATATGTCATATATTGTGTCAATGTGTGAACAATATTCCACGTGCACTAAGTTTCATTAATAGAAAGTTTTCTGTATCAAAATGCACACCTGTGCGCAATTTCAAAAACCGTTGAATGAAATTGCACATGCGTGAAAATATCTCTCCATAAAATCTTTCATGCAAGAGTCAGTAAGCATGGTCCAATAGGTACAGCGAGAGAACGGTTGGATCTAGTATGTATGTATGTGTGTTTGTACGACTGTAAAGGTGGAAACATACTTGTGATATCCAACGCAATTTGACAGCACACGCTAAATACTCCAAAATTCGTAGTAAAAACGCTTTACATTCGTATCTTCCATAAATAAACAAATAACAAAACAAATCCAGGGTATCTTTGAGAACTAATCTGCTCAGTTCGTAATCAAATTCTGAATTTGGTAGCCGGCAAAGCAACCGTTGCCAAGTGGGTCGTAACGGCACAGTATTAATTAAATACGCACTGAAAAGACACTCGACACAATTACGCGTGATTTGTTGATCGTACACACATCAATCAGGTGTTACAATTATGTTTCCGCCTTAAGAGTGACGAGCGGGGAGCCAGGGGGAACAGGGGGGCGAGTTCAACGCACCGGATACGTCTGTCGCCGAGCGGGGCACACACGCACAGGTGCGAGCCGCGTGTGTGTGGCGCTGCACTTAGGATTGCCAATAGTACTATTAATTCACGATGGTTAACGTAATGTGAAATTCTCTACAGGTTAACATACTGTCGTTGGAACACTGAATACGGCTGTCATTAATTATAGTTAGGGTTTTCTAATTGATAATAATAAATTGTAACCAATTACCTTCATAAATTGTTTTTTGTTATATGTTAAAGGTAGTTAAAATATTGTAAATAAAGAAACATTCCTAATGACGCAAAATAAAATGAAATATTCGTATGACGAAAAACAAAAGAAAGTTGATAAATATGTTGATGTATTTAATCTTAATTTTTAACAATACATTTGAAGCTAGACATGAGTATGAGATCGATATGATTATTGTAAACGTTATGAAGAAAGATATATATGAAAATTTATTGTTTTGTTTAACATATCAATGTAAGGGATTTGCAATGAGACTGAAATGTGATTTAGAATAAAAATAAGACAGTGGCAACCCTAGATTCTCTGCCTGTAACATTGACATAAATACTACGTGCTGCATTCTATGCGCAACTCGAGTGCAAACGTGTTGTGTATCCATAAAAGTACTGTACGATTATGTTTACCTTCTCTATACAGCGAATTATACGCCCACGTTTTTATGGTGGTAGAATTCCCCGTAGCTGCGGAGGTACCACTGTTATCTGCCTTAGTAGTGCTTCCGTCGACGTGCTTTGAACCGAGGCGTGTTATGACAGATATTCAGGTATATGACTTTTCAACTTAGTCTGTGGGAGTATAGTACGGTAGCAACGCATTTATGGCGGAAACGGGTCTCAAGTTAGGCCATCGTTGTTCATGCTGGCTTAGTGCGGTTTGCCTTTACATAGAGAACATTCTAGAGCAAGGGTAGCCAACCCATCGATCGTGGCGATAAGTCCAGCGGATACTGTCAAGGCAAAGGAAAATTTAGTTTCTTTTCGGTGACCAATATTCCTAGAAGGGCAGCGAAATAAATTTGTACCTGGTAGATAGCACAGTCTAAATAGTAAATAGTAGATCTCGGGTACAATAAAGTTGGGTTACCTGGTCTAGGGAATTCTAAGGCATTTTTTTTTATATGATGGAGTGGCAACTGCCGCCCATAGACATTTGTGATCCACCCCAGATAAAACCAGAATCCCAACTGAAGTGTACCATTGATGCGTTGCTACCCCTGAGGACTAAGTTGGAAAGCCTTGTTAAGTTTATCTCCCTTACCACACCCTTCAAATCAGAACACAACAGCGCTTAACACTGCTGTTATAAGGTAGAAATAAGTGTGGCTTGTGGTGCCTCCGGAGTCGACTACAAAGGGTTCTACCACCTTTAAATTTAGGGTTCCTCCACTGTTGCTTGCACCTTGTCTTCTATGTTTTACCTAATTAATTTGGTTTACGCTAGCGCCTTGAAAAAATTAACCTGGTCCAAGTGCTATAAAGCTTACTTACCACTAAGCTATGTGTGACATATTACTGTGTGTAAATAGGTCATGATACTCACGATGTTACAATGCTGGAGGTCGTAACCACCTGTCTATCTACACTTTAATAGCTCTATTTATGGCAATGCATTCTTGTTAATTATTTATTGCAATGTAGTGCAGTTGTAATTATCGTGCCTAAGTGCATGTAAGTAAGAGGGTCGATAAATCTCCGCCCGTATTAATCATGCAGTTATTTCTCTTAGGTATAATTTACACATGATTACATGCTTAATGTAGGGTTGCCTAGTTTCGTGTGTCGGTTTTGTGGCGCCGTGGTCATCGTACCGGTCCGACGTACAAACGGATCCGGGTTCGATCTCGGTCAGGTGGTAATTTATATGTTGATATTAAATATTCGTTATAAGTATGGATATTTATGTACGCATGTTTTTATATGTTAATAATATATTTGAAAGAAAAAATGAAATGAATTAATATGATACTTTGCTAAATAACTTCGTGTATGTGATATTTATGGAGTAGTTGAGCTTTTGTTTCACTCATAGGCTATCCATAGGGTCAAACTTACCGGGCTAGCATGGTTGTTTTTCAAGACCCTATTCGGTATTGTGAAGTTTCAAGTTTCATTTAAACGAATTAAACTATGTAAGCACAGAGTATAAGTAGACAATGTTTCTACTAAATTTATTTCCCTTATACGATAACAGATGGCGTTGTATGTATGAGTAAGAGACGAGCACATGCAGACGCTTTATACACTCACAGCCCCATACTAGGATTCACTATATCGTGGGTGCCATGGACACACACAAAGACGAATACACAAACACCCAGACCCAGAACAGGAATCTAAATTCATCAT
>DWRA01000501.1:0-24100 GCA_018250295.1 Spathilepia clonius | reverse complement strand
CCTGAAGACTAAGTTGTAACGCCTCGGACAAGTATGTCTTTCTTACCACTCTCTTCAAACCAGAATGCAGCAGCACTTAACACTATTGTTATTAGGCAGAAAAAGGTGCAGCGGTGGTGCCTCTAGCGTCGAATCGCAAAAGGTTTTCCTTTATTGTATTTTTAAGAAATAGATATTAAAGGACGTTTTCAACATTTATCAACGTATAGCCAAACTTAAGGGTGGCACCAGACTACATTGTTTCAAGAGAATGCCTTTTAGACGACAACTAAGAATGACAAGAATGTCCGAACAGAATTTCTATACAAAGAACAGTACTTGCAGTAGATCGCATTGTTTATGCAGAATGTTGCTGAAACGGCAATGAAAAAAAACCTAGCGGAATTTCTATTTAAGGAACTAAACATTTCTCCCAGCTCTGTCCGTATTTAGAGCTAACTTGGTTCAAGGGCAAAGGCAGACTGCATTGTTTACATGGAATGCTCTTGAAAATACACCAGGGGCTTGTATTTAGGAATGGACGTAGACTGCATTCAAATATAGTAGCAATGTAGCGTATTAAAAATTGATCACGTACTTTAACGGCGAAGAAAAACATCATGAGCAAATCTATTAAACTTTCCAAATTTAAGAGGAGAACTGTTGAACAAAATTGTGCAAGATCGGCCCATACATTTCTATAGGAAAATGTTATTTTTATACCCAATTCTATACTTATGAGTAGGACTTCCACGAACACATGAAAGGACGACTATGCAAACACCTAGATCTAGAATAGAAGTCTAAATTCTTCATCGTTTAGAGATCTGCCAGTTCGGGAATCGAATCCGTAATTATCTGCGGATCAGAGCGATATGGTAACTGCTCTACCATGCGGATGAAAATAATAATCCTGTAAATTGTTAAGAACGTTATTCGCCATGAAAGAAATCTCGGCGTAATGAATGTAAAAGATGTAGTGGACACTCACAAAATTTTATTGAAATCGGTTAAATAATTATGGACATTAACAACAAACAATTTATGTACAAACAAAAAAATTACACTACGATTCAGAACCTTCCTTGTTGAATCGGGTACCAATGGCACGATTTGTATTAATATTATCAAAACATATACGTTATAATAGAAAACTGTCTATACTTTTCGTAGGATATGAATAGATTTGGCTCACTACGCATCTGTTCAACTTACCATCTCAAGAACCAAACTTTATAGCCAGCTGGCCCCTTTGGACTATTAATGAAGTTCAAGGGCGCCAACAGACCAAATTGTTTATGTAGAATGCAGTACAACAGACCAAGATTCACTTTAGTTTTGTTTCGATCTATCAACTGGTATACTTAGAACGAGATTTGCTTTAAATTAGGTAGCAAGAGAATAAGAAAAAAACTGATCTGCCTCCAGACCTATTTTTGTCTTTTAAATGAGTATAAAATACAAACAAAATATAAAAAATATATAATAAATTTCTAATCAACATTTTTTGTTTTTCACATGCCATTTAAACGAATTATTTTACTACTTCGTATGAAAAAAAGTCAGCTCGTCTCGTTCTAGTACCAAATCTAAAACAATGAACAATAGTCTCCTCACAGCTGTAAAAATAATTCATATTATTAACACGCTACTCACACAAATTACACTTTTATAAAGTCATCTTTCAAGTTCTTTAAGGCTGACTTTATAATAAATTTCTTTAAAGCTGACTTTATTAGTGTATTATTTTAAACAGATTTAACTTTATTATTTTATATTTTTATACCAAAATGTTATATTCGTCAAACGCCTACAAACTCCAAACCCCAAAGAAAATAACCCAATAAACGTACATCTGATAAAACGTGAATAAATTCATTACATTTCCTCTATTTGGCATTAATTAATGTAACGTCTATACAAAGAAATTTAGTTACAAATCCCCTATTTTCCTAGTAAAGCGAACCGTAGTGAAACATGACACGCGCTGTTTATTATGAAAACAGGGTTCCCGGTAGAATGTTTGAAATGTTCTGTGTAAAAACGTTCGGGCTGGTAGCGAAATCGGTAGCCACCTTTTGGGGCTTTGCTAATACGTATTTGGAGTTGTGATAGCTTAGCTCAGACTGCACGAACTTTTGTTTATCACGCTATAAGTACAAATTCTAGACCTTTTATTATCCGATCCGAATAATGTACATGGTAAAGATTAATTATCAATTTCTCTAAAGACAAGGGAGAAATGTAAAGAAATATGTTTACATCTCAAATGTGTTAACAATATACACTGGACCGTAACGTGACGTAGTATTAAGTGACATAAACTGACACACACACATCCTCTACATTCTGAAACGAGACTTGTATGCAGTAGTGGTCAAGACAGATTGACCATTTTACGTACTTTGTTACATAAAATAGTAAACATGTTGGTACGCAATCCGCATAAAGTGAAACTACTAGTCCATGTGAGTAACCAGCCCCATCTGCTAGTATACCTGTAACCTACAGCAATTCTGAACCCATACTTCGATACCCCTGAGGATGGATCATATTATCTAGGACATATCTTCATCATAAGCAGTTTCAAGCTCGGAAAGATAACATATTTCACACAAAACAGTCTAGAATTTAATATCATAGCAATATGATTCAAAATGCGCAAGAAAACAGTTAATCTAAAATTCTTGTACCTTAATCACCTTCACACTTCAGATTGGCGTTTAAATTTTTTACGGCCATTTTTTGCGTAACTTGACACGATGTCTTTTTAACGTAAACAAACGGAGGCAAAAAGGCTATAGCAATAAATCTGCAGTCAAATGTGATTAGAGGAATGCATAGAGCGGAATAAGTACTAGAATTTTTAACTTTATTACTGATAAAAATATATATGTACTCAAGCAGACTGATATTCTTTCGGCGTATTATGCGACCATTTAAATAATTTAACAGATTAGTTATTTGGCATTTAATATACTTATATTACAATGTTCTACAAGGTTCCTAAATAAGAATATACGTGTAAATGAGTATGCATATAGCATGGTAGAAAACAACGACGCTTAAGAATTAAATAAAAATGTAACGCTTAATATAAGTACAAACTATACTTTCATGACAAGCAATAGGTTTACGACTAGAGTAGGAGTAAGTTCTATAAGTAAAACTTTAATAGTCATGAGGGATACAATTTTGATAATTTCCATAGGTTTACAGTTAGCTACTGCATAGGATTCCAGTTCTAGGCCTGCATATGGCGCAGCATTCGTGAGAGAATCGTAACATATACGCCGTAGCATTTCTTTGTGCGCGCCGACGTCCTGACACCACACAAAAAATCGCATCTTGACGCTTCGCTGTGATTTGACCCAAAAATCTTTTTAAGGCAACTGTAGAAACTGTACGTTGCGTTTAACTGTTTTTAATGGAAATTTTAGAAAGCTGACTTGCTTACCGTTCATGGGAATGGTGATGTCAAGTTCCTCATATTTAAAGATGTGACTATATTTTTTAGTGTATGGTAGATATTAAAAACACTCCGATAACATTCATACCCAATCAAAGTAAAACAACTCCTAAAGAGCTTCTGAAGATTCAGCTGACATGAATTTCATCAATTTAAGAAGGGAGATCTTACTATAATGCCCTTAACACACTGACACGAAAACGCAGATTTAGGTTGATCACTACTAATTAGTCTGTGCCCTGTAATTGGTAAAGAATCATATAAATAGCTGGGTAAAAGAGAAAAGCGAACGACGCTAATAAATCCCGACAGATGCGTCCAGAGACATAATAAGACAAATTGCGGGCACATAAGGCGTCCCCGCTGAAATTCAGCAAAATGAATAAGATCCCTTCGACATCTGGGCACCTGCACCGAAATACACTGAGATATGGTGGAATATTATTCCTAGAATAGCAGCAGACTGTAAAATGAATACAGAGACACCATGTGCCTTCAAAAACTGGCATGAACAAAATTAGCGGTGCGTTCATCACAGAACGGATTTCCTAATCTACACTTTATATCCTTGTGCGTGAGGAATATTGTTTAACGAATACAGGATCTCTTTGACAGAACTTGGTAAATGGTGGTAAGTGAATAATTTGTCATTCGCTTTTGACCGTGTTGACGTCGCGCTTCGCCCTTTTGCTAATGGTCTTTTGGGCAGAACCCATTTAAAGCTTAAACGGATAACTTCGAAGAATTTTTGGAATCTTTGAAGTATGATTGCAAACATTCTCACGAATTGCTACCACACACTTTTACAATTTAAAGTTATTTATAACTAACGTTTAAGTTATTTATAACTAAATCAAGAAAACGAAATATTAAATAAAATGGTTAAATTGAGTCATGATAGTAATATTCAATTTGTTACAAGATCAAAATCTAATTTAAACTACTCAATATCATGGAATATGGACAACGTTTGCGGCGAATTCAATAACTCATAAAATTGAGATGGAAATTTGCAGTTTCCATGATCACAAATATAGATCAAGCTCAATGAACTGCAGCTCATATCATAGCGTAGCGTAGCAAATATTTACTAAAGGCAGCTGCGCATGCGCAGGTCGTACAACTTGCCGCGAATACATCAATGACATCGCTTAAGCTTCGAACACAGTAGACCATAAAACACACAAGAAACTTCGCCTTGTTTTGATAGAGACGTGTGTTTGTGTTACTGATTTCAAATGCCATGATAATTTATTTGGTATTCATAGACGCTACTGTAACCACTTCGTGTTTGCAATATTATTTAATATATGTATATTGTTACACATATAAATCATGTGTCACTGTGGTCATACACGGTAACCTGCGAGACCGCTCAACTGATTTTGATGAAATTTTATGAGCTTTTAATTTTGAACAAGATTGACGGCGCTGTTGCCAAGATACATATTTTTTCTTTTTTGTACCACGAAAACCTCTGTCCAGACTCATAATTTATTTCATAAAATTAAAAAGTAGCTGAAATAGAAATAATTTTAATAATAATGCATAATCATCATAATAAGGCTGCTTAAAAAATTAAAGACCTCAAAGAATAAATAGAAGAATAAATAGAAGAAAATAGAAGCCCTAAGAGAAACTAAGCAAAACATGTTTATGATAAGCGAATCCGCCTTAAGACAAATAATATAATCTATGACTGATTGAGTCGACTGATCACTGACCACCTCGTATATCCCTCAAGGTGAATTTATTGTAAGTAATATTTTAGATGTCAACGATTGATTGCAGAAATGCGAAATTTATATACTGACGATAGCTGACTTCAAACCTTAATGAATCGAAATAGGGTTTGAAAAGACAGAGTAAAGGCATGTGTAGAATATGTTGGATAATGTGAACATGCCTTGTAAATGACTTATTGACAGCTGACTGAAATTGAAATGAACAGCTGTATTGAAATATTATATCACGCAGTTATTCGCTACTGCCTTGCTATTTATACGTGAGGAACATTCATGTTGAGATATGTGATGAGCATATTTCAACATGATCATCGTACTCAAAGTTGAAGGGTATAGACAAATTTATCGTGAAATGAAGATGCAAAAGATATAGTATATAGTCACAGAGTAATCTGTAGCAAGTAATCATTTATAACTTTAAGTAAGGAAGAATATAAAAGCGTAAATCAACAAATTTTAGAGGCGATCATGGTGGCAGGGAGTATATAAGCTTGTTAACGTCAATAATAATTGACAATTCATTTGCAATAAAATTAGCATATTACACCTTAGTTTATGGTATAGTTATAACTCATTAATCTGCTTAGTAATACCTAATAAATTTTACAAACAACTTCAAACAAGCACTATTGAGTAATGGTGCATTTAATCCTCAAGTACTCGTACGTTATGACATAACTCTTTGATTCGCTATAACTTTCGTTCGATTATGACCTCTGATAGTGAAACATAAGGACGACATTTCTATAAATATGGATATTTACGGCAATTCGGGCTTGTTTGTAGAGAAAATAACTATAATTTATGACGTTTATTCACGCGTAAGGGAGACCATGCAAGACCTGACAAATTTTGCAGACGTTCATGAGCCGAGGACTATAGTTATGATTTGTTGTTCATAAATATGATTAATACTAGATTCTCCATTCAAATGTTAGTAATAGCTTTGCTTATAATCGAGTTTACCAAGAAATAGAACGGTAATGGAAGGATTTACACCAAATCGTTTCTATAAGTATAATTACTCTCTTAATTCCAAACCTTTGACAACTTACAGCAGATGTATTGTGTCTATGGTCCAGAAAGGTTGACGAGGAAGTAGGATCATGATATAAAGCGTTCGCTTTATATTTACCTAAAATACTTCACGTCATGTTTCTTAAAGTAAGGCTATTTTGATCTTTGTTGCCTAATTTGATTTCACTGAACATATGAGACGAACTGAAGTATGGATCCATTTAATTTTTAGCACCCTTCTAATCAAAACGCTGCTTTTAAGTTCTGTCTTTTACTTTATGAATTTTATTAATTTCAGCGATAAAATCTTCCATCTCATATCTTTCTTTATCTTCTTTCATCCTTGACGGTTTAGTCATGATGCATTCCAGAGCAGTGCCCATTTCATTCCCAGTCTATTTTCTTCCAGTTGTAAACTTTTTATTGTATAACTCTTAGATGGAGAGCGAAAACTATTTATTTTCCTTCGACCTATAAAATCTTTACGACATTTTAAGCGTCATCTCCACATCAGTACTTCGATACACTTCCAGTACTAAATTTGTTTGCTTTCGACTGGGTTTTTATAGATGTCAAACGAATTATGTCCTATTTAATAGCTTGTTCGTGTTTCTAAGAAAACAATAGAATGCGGTAGGGTAATTGGCTGGTTGTAAAATTTGACGTAAATCTTATATAACGTTGGTTTAAAGAAAGATAAAGACTGTGGTGACATATATATGAAGCCATTTTGTGTCGTAAAACAGTAAATTGGAATACACGTGCGGTTTCTCTCGATCAAAATGACTGTTTCTATGTCAAATTTAAAGTTCTTATGACATCTGCGATAAAAAAAAATTATGAACTTTACAAAATATTATAAGAAGGAATAATCAAAAATAAAATTACTTTAAATATGTGTCTGTAACGTAACACAGAAAACTAGAAATCAGTTTCAGCGATGGAAAAGCAAACAGAACGAAACGAAAGTCTTCGTTTGACTAGAATATTGAGTACCAATACTTGCGACGGAAGTCGGCGCTCTTTAGCCCAAGACACAAACGTGCATCCTAACAGAATACATCATATCTCGCATCAGGACGTTAGTTGCATGTGCAATTTGCTGGGAAAATCGTGATTATTCCCCAGTCGTGACGTCCTTACGCAGCCTTGGAAACTCTGATATCACATTTGTATTCAACAAATGCGAAAACTCTCTCACAATAGGATTAAGATTACTTTTAATATCTGTAAGGGTATTGTTTCACTATCAACAAAAATAGTAATATTAAAAATGACGCTTTACTACTAACATTTTCGGAATTAGTAGGAAAATCTTCTGTTTAATCAAATCAATATAATTATGTAACTAATGAAACTTTGTTGAAATGGCGGTAAACTCGTCGTGTTATAATTGCGACAATTTCTTTTTCTATTGCTATTTCTATTTTACAGTAGTAATGTAAAGCTGCCGTATTTTGGTTAGAAGCGTGTAGAGGAGCAGAGACATGAAGCATTCCAAATTAGTATGCATAGATATCATCCATTATTGATATCAGATAAGAAAATTTATCAGTGACCACATGATTACAACTTTTATCAGTATGGTCAATGGCTTTTAAAATTTTGCTGTAATTGGAACCCAAGAGTCACCTTCTTTAGTAGTCTTTGGTAGTCTGTAGTTTCCCTGTTCGTGGTGTGACGGACAGGCATTACGTGCACGCATATGCAACATACGTAGCATCAGTTCATAACTTTCAGTCTATTGTCATGCAAAGACAGTTTATATCACGTTTGCTTATTCCATTAACCGACGACATTGAAAAATTAAAGGCACGAAACAAAAGATATAATTTATTCAGTGTCTTGTATGTGTAAATAATGAATATAAGTGATTAAATATCAGCCTTTTCAAAATTATTACTTTTTAATTTCTGATTACGTTTGGCAATAAGTCAATTTCACCATCTATATAACATCATTGATTAATTTTGTCTGTTTACTAATAGATTTAGAAATAGCGAAGATTTGTTTTCTGTTTTATCCCACTGCTTAATAATACTGTCCCAAAGCTGGGCAGAGACATCCTCTCAAAAGACGAATTGATCATTACACTGAAAAACTTGGGTTTATAGATATCACATATCTTTGAAATTGGAAAATATGTACCTATGTACTATTTTTACGATTCACATGACTGCAAAAAATCATTTGCTGTATTATCATAGATTCAAACGTCACGTGAATATCACTTTTATTTTACCGAATAACGATCGCTAAACAATCTTCGAAAAGCTAAGATCGAGTATTTGAAAGATGGAAGAAATGTTTACATTTAAGATTTAAAAATAGAAAAATATTTCTGAAAGCTAAAGAGGTTTAATTTAGAGGAAATTTGAAGTCCCAACGTATCTTCGCAACTTCCTTATCATGTTTAGACAGATTCACGGCGCCATTATCCGAAGTTTCCGACTTCTTAACGCTCTCCAAACATATTTCTTTAAGATCCCTATCGAAACATATGCATTTTTATTCCATCATAAATCTTTATCGGAATGCATTCAAGATAATTGTTTGTTTAGGACCAAATTGGGGTAAACACTCCGGTCGACGATCGCAGAATGTCATCAATGTAAATGTTTACATTTCTTCAGATAAAGAGAGTATTTGACGAGCTCTCGTAAAACGTGATAGCGTCTCAGCTGTCAATCTTTACATATAATAAAATCGTGATATTTCTTTTTTGAAGCAAAATTTAACAACAACACAATTTACGGAATATGCCCATTGAATATTATTTAAGCTTAACAGTTTGTTTTAATAATCAAGTACGATACGTGATAATACCATTACCTACTCCAATTCTTAACAAAAGAAACATCCAACATATAAATAATAATATGATCTTAGTGTGTAACATATATCAGCCATAACTATCCTAGATTTCAGCGAAAATCTATCAGCAAAGATCATAAAGCCATTGATTTTTTTTCGCAACGCAGCAATGTTCTAAATGTTAGTATCGCACTAGACATATAAAACCATATAGTCTTCTCCTCACTTCTTCATAGTCAACCCGTTACTGGCCTACTACTGGGTACAAGACTCCTCTCAGAGGGGTTTAGGTCATAGTCTACCGCGCTGGCAAAGTGCGGATTTTTTGGCTTCACGTACCCTTGAGAACGTTTTTTTAAACTCTCAGACGTTAAGCTTTCCAAACGATGTTTTCCTTTGCCATTTAAACAAGTGATAATTAATATTTAATACGCACATAACTTTACAAATCAAAGATGAGTAGCTGAGATTCGAACCTAGAACCTCCCCATTGAAAGAGCGAGTTTGTAATCATTAAGCTATCACTGTTTATACTTGAACTTGCACTTCTTCATTTAAAAGGCTACATATACATAAAAAACAGCACATAAAATTTAACCACATCAGACATTACCAGAAACAGACAAGTCTACAAGACAGTAGACAATGTCTTATTATTTTATTACGTAGAAAAAGTGAATTAACATAAGCGGAGCTGATTGGTGTATACGGCCCATGAATAATTAAATACGACGTCCTGGCCACCTCACGACCAATCATGTTAGAACTGTCCCCACCGTAGGAAATACCAAAGTTATTTGGAGGTGAGGAGTTGAAAAGAAAGCAAAGGGTCTAATTTGGGTGGTCATTATTATAATTGTCTTGACATTCGGCGGGTTAATGAGCACCAAATGAGAGGGTTGGAACCAACAATCGATTTGCCCGTGAAGTAATAACCTTTTCCGCTGAGATTCATATTTTATTTTTGAGATTCCTGAACATTTTCAAAATTTGGTACGCATATGATCTAGAAAATTAAGTAATACTACTTTTTATAAGATTTTTATTTTAATGTACTAAATATGCTCTTTTAAGAATAACTCAGAGTGGTCACTCTAACGATGTGTTATGGTCGCATAACATCAGTTGATATTTTCGGGTGGTATTTGAAGGAAGTAAATTTTTTAACCGCTGGAGGGTAAGTGATCACTGCTGCCCTTGGACTTGTGTAACAAGCTCTATAAAGAACAAGAGTTCTATCTAAAGCTGATCACACATCCATTGCCATTCAGGTCGCCTCATACGTAAGTCTGCCTAAGAAATACAAGAACCGCTTCACGCTAGAAATAAGTGCAGCGGTATTACTTCCCTTGTTCTATTGGTCTTTCCATATTTATCGAGCCGTAGTGGTTCTTCCACCTAAATATATATTATATACTTTGTAGTACATACTAATAGCAAACATAAGTGTTAGTACAATTATGTAATACTATAATAATTACTGTACAGTCGTAATCATAATAATAACAGGGTAAGTGGAACGATGATTTAAACAAGTGCAATAATAAATATTACGATTGTGTAACCTCAGTTAATATACGACGATATTAATGTCAATATTACTTTAATTATTACTTGTAGTAGATAACATACCAGACTAGTAACACGTAATATGATCACTAGTTATTAAATCATTAGTTATTAAAATTTACGAACAGGGAGATAGCCTAGTGATTAGTCTCAATCGGGGGGCGAGGTTCAAGCCTCTGAATTTACGAAGTCGAATTTGTTATTACAGTGGAGCAAAACATCACGAAGAACACTACACACATGAGAGCTCTTAATAAAAAAGTTCGCAAAGGTATGTCAAGTTTGCCAATTCGCACTTGGCCAGCGCGATGGATGGCCTAACCCCTCTCACTCCGAGAGAAGATCCGTTCCTAGTAGTGGGACATTAATGGGCACCGGCTACCGTCATTAAGCGACCATCTTAATCCTCAAGAGTGATAACACATCTGTCATCGACTTCAGATGGAACCTCGGTTTTATGTGCAGGAGTTTAACTTCAACTGGACTGCATGCTCATTCGCTACTTCATTCCAATAAAAACCGTAATCTTAGAATGAAAGTCTACTGTAACGTATCTTACAATTTAAAATAATAGAATCTGTAGTAAGTAATGTTTACAATTCAGTGGTGGTACAAAATAACATCTATTACCAACGATAGATAAGTGCGGTGAATCATTGAATTAAAATACCAAGTATTAAAGAGATATCACGCCTACATTTATTACTGTTAGGATCTTGACACAGCTGTGCTGCATTAAAACATTTATACACACATATTTATATGCTTACACGAAATGCACTCCTCGGTTTTACCCACATTTAAAAAATATCACATTAATTATAAATACATATAACTGAAATTTTATTCATTTAACAACTTTAACGAAGTAGGGTGTGTGCCGTAGATTTTATGTGTGAGTTGTTCTTTGCGCGGTTTAAGAGATTTACCAAAAGAAACAGGCAGATAGACAGACAAAAACTCTTTGTAGTTTGCCTGCGACATCATCCTTGGCAAACACTTAGACTCTCTACCATTTGTGTTATTTCCATTTATTTCTCTCGTACAGTCTGCAGCTGATTACTACGTAATTACACATTTTTAATTAGAATTCCGGTCGAGAATTACTATTTATCATTTTAGAAGACAAAGAAAAAATGTTTCTACGCAAGTAGCAAACGATAAAAAATATTAGGACCGGAAGCGTCTCGATTTATTGTATTCTCACATAATTATCGAACTCGAATTTGGAGGACGCACAACCGTGTGTCTAGATAATGTCACGTACATTGGCAACGTACAATTTGACAATACGTTCCTTTCCGATTGCCAAAAATAACCCTTATCCTATCACATCGTACGTTAAATTTGTATGCGTTACGCGCCCCATTAGACTTTAAATTCTCCGCATCGCTTTAAAGATTTTTGTTAATATATCAAGGAACGATGGAATAGGAATACGTAATTAGTTATTTCCAATTTATATGGATAATAAAAATTCAACGAGTGTGCCTCTTGGTCCATTGTTGGGTTTAGGATATAGGATTTTGATGTCCTAATACTCAAATTTAGTAATAGCCTGAGTACTTAGAAGAATAAAGGACTTCCTCAGTAAGACTTAAATTTGCAAAATACATCCGGAACACGATTTGGAAACAATTAAGTTATTTGCTCTTTTTTCAACACAATTTTTAAAAAGTTCTGTCTTAAGCTACGTAGTTTTGCGGTGAATTTATCCAATGTATCAGACATTTCCAGTATTCGTGAGCAGTTTTGGATCAAAAACCGGTCGAATTACTATATGAAGCCCCCTAGTATATATGACTTTTAAAAAAAAGCTTGTTAAATAAACATTCTATTTTTGCAAGACCGTGTAATATTAGAGTCAACACAGAGAAAATGACACTCGAATTTAAAAAAAAAAATTACTATTAATGATGAATATATTAATGGTTTAAAATGGTTTTGCACAATACTTCGCACAAATTTTAAAAATATACATAACATTTAAACATATTAAATTAATTAAAAGTAAACTTACCCAAAACAATGTCTCTGAACGCATTGTCTCTGGCTAAAGCAACGCTCGCCAAAATGAGCACCAACGTGACAGCGATTGGCATTTCGCGCCAAAACGCAATGGCGGCGCGCGTCATGTTTCACGACTCAACTCCTCTTATTGGGATCCATTAGTTTCTGGAACAATGAAACAAAGCTTTTAAATTCTACAGTTTTCAGTCATATTCTTCTGTAAGATACTTTTAGTAATCATCTGAAAAGCTGAAAGATGAAATATCGAATTTAAGGTGAGATTGATGATTGTTGTATGTGAGAAATTCTGACATTTCGTGTATGTAATACGTAAGTAACAATAATTATTTTCAAAATAAGAATTTACTCGTCTTTAATACTCTTTTCTTCAATTGAGATTACAACAGTCGTTTAAATCTTTTATGTTTTCATATCATACGAATAAAAAATACACAATTAATTTTTAAAAAATCTGCCGTATCGATCAATATATGTTCTATGTGGTTTCATAACACAAAATTATGGGTATTTATTGTAATCTGTGGAATGCCACTTTTTATTTTTATTTAGATCAGACGCAAATCTTAAATCCCGAAACTGATTAGTGGACATTTATTGCACAGATAAAATATATTTTAAATCCAGATCTACAAAAAAATGTAAACATGCGAATTTATTTACAAATATTATAAAATGGTTAAATAAAATTTTATTACAGCTAATACCCATTAATCATATACTAACACACCTCTAACAAAATATATATTACGAACATTAAAATGAAATTCGCAAATGATTCAGCAAACTAAGTAGGACATTTATTTTTGTACTGAACTCGTATAAACTTGTATTTTTTCGTCTCAAATATTTGACAAGCGCTTATTAAATGTTTGTTGAAACAACTTTCAAGCGGAACATCTGTAACAATTTCCGAAAATAGACCTACTTACATACATGGGCAATAAAATCTAATACGTAATGCATAGCGTTGCATTGCAAAGCTGTGCTTTTAAAATACAGGGTGCGTGAAAACGAATAAATGTCAAAATGTATTCTCTTTACTGCCCGCGCGAGAATTATATACGTATATCGTATACGATACATCGTCAATGATAAGTCTTAAATTTTGCCCATTTGATAAAGACAACAATTATTTAAAGTAAAAAAAATAATATTACAAGTTGCTGCAGGTACTTAAAAACATAGTTTTGGTATTTTTTCTGTAATAGTTATTTGTCCGCGACAATAATATGTATAATCTTTATACGAAAGTTTGATTATGTTTTAACTAACCCAAGTTATAGCTGTTTAACGGCATAAGATAGAAAATCTTTTATAATGGCAAATTTATTTTTGTCAAGGTGTACGTTGGCCGTAAAACCATCAGTGGTTGACGATGTCCGTCGATTAATTTACAGCTTTAATGTATTGTCATTAAGATCAAATTTGTAAGTGGGTTTCGCTATAAAAACGACAGATTTAAAGAAGTCTGCATTAGTTGGGCCGAGGAAATTTTTAATGCATTTTATGCATTGAGTAATTTTAGATATAATTTTCTCCGCTCGATCAGTACACGACCGAATGCCGAGGTCGTTGGCACCGTATAAAATTAAACATTAAAATAAACAAGCATATAAAATAACTGGAGATTTGATTCACCGGTGAACGGTGAGAAGGGGTTGATATTATAAATAATCTCGGTGTCATGTTCATTTAATGAAGGAATTTTCATTATTATGCTTTCGGGTCCTGACATCCGGAGATGAAGTGACAAATATTTTAATTAGTCTTGAAAGTCTTATAACGTTTAATATATAATTAATTATATGGTATAAAAGTTTAGGCATTTAGTCAAATACATAGTGTAGTATTGATAATAACAGTGAAATGACAAGGTCGCAGAGTGTCTTTACACTCTTACGAGTTTTGTAATTTGATGTAAAGACATCTGCCTATCTGCTAGAGTTAATCCTTTGATCATCTCTTACAAAATTCGCGAGAATAAAAAAAGTACTACTTTGCTACTATTCAGGGTGGACACCGTAAGTATTTGTGTATATGATACACCTCTTAAGTGTATCATATACTAAAAATTTCCGATAATAATGGTGTAAGTAATTGTTGATGAAAATTTACTGCAGATAATTGTTGCAAAGGCGCCACTACAATTAAAGTACTAAAAATTTTATTTGCAACATTACTGTAATTAGATTTACATTTTGATACTGTCCTACTTTATATCTTACTTTGTTCAGACCTCATTTAGCTTCCTTAATAATGTTCTACACGGGGCATCTGGACTTTGTTTATGGCCGACATATTTTTTAACTTCCATAAACTATATCGTGGGTTATCTTAAATCTAGGTAAATTACCGACTGTAGATTTTTGTAAAGTAAGATAATAATATTTAATAATAACTAACAAGTCGATGTTTGTATATAATCCAAATTATAATTTTAGAGACGGCAGAAGCCTTTGTGGTTGGACTCGGAAAGCACCACCGCCATATATATTTCTGCGTAATGACAGCAATGTTAAGCACTGCTGTCTTATGAGTTGAAGGGTATGGTAAAGGAAACATATTTATTCGAACCGTTCCAATTTAGACGTAGGCATCTGCGGCCTACCTTAGGTAGAAAAACAAATTAATCATGAGGTGGACTGGAGGTGGTGGAAGTTTTCTTCTACCATCATATTCAAATATAATTAAATTAACAAAAATAAAACCCTAAAGTTTAGTCAATGAATAGATGTTAACTGTCAAAACCATGAGCATATCTGTTAGTACTTTGATTCTAACTCTAAAAAGTTTAAATTCTGTACGTATTGCTTTTAATTGTATTCTATAGCAATATATAACTATTTTTAAGTTGGTAGAACACCGCTACACCTAGCAGACACTGAACTCAAAATAAAAATTCATTTTATTCTAATTTCTTGCGATGAATTTTAATTGACGTAGACAAGAAAAGGACAACCGAAACGAATTTTAATGTACCATAAAATTTGAGTCATTCGTTTCAGGATGTATCTAATTCTCAACAGCTAATAGTTTTCTTTTTCAACCTCTGAATAGTTTCATGCATCTCCTTAATATCACGATGACGTTGATTACAAGAGGCGCCAATAAAATCCCCTGAGAAACACCAAACACAAATAGATGCAACTTTATGAGCTTTACGACGCTTCATAAATATAAATAGATTAGTCATATAAAAGACACGTCAGAAAGTTTTTTAACGGCTAACTCTGTTTAATGTTAGTTTTCATTAAACCATATAACACGTGCCTTGAGGTCGTATATCATGGTGAAGGGTTGCCAGCCATATTTAAAAATGGATACATCAAGCAGTTTGAGGGTTACATTACTTTTTATTGTTACACCCTCGTACCGAAATAGACCTTTCAACGGTGTGTTTCGGCTTGATTTATTCTTAACACTACAATATTTTAATCGTCGGTTCATAAATAACATGTGAATTAAAAAATTACTGAAAATTTTGATAAATATTGACTAAAGTTTAAACATGACAAGAAAACCTAGAGTATATGGACGTTGTTTATAATGTTTTCGAAGTCCTGAAGTTTCCTCTTCAATTTCTCAGAAGAAACCCATCCTCAACAGTATAGTAATTTGAACTAATCAATAAGCATAATTAATTGGACGCTCAATTCTTTCTGTCACATAGATGAAAACAAATGCTCCGAAATTACTTCTGAGGCTTAGAAATGGCATCACAAAAATATTAAAGTGTATTTTAAAGCCGTGTTTTATTGAATAATATTCACCTACTGTATTATTTAATAAAAATATTATTTACATTTACTTCCGTTTATTACAACATTTGAACCGTTATTGTAATATCGTGATCGGCGTTATGTTAAGATGCCTGTTTTAGTAAAACATAAACAGTTATATAATACGTCGCCGCCGACACCAGATGGCGTGTGCCGCGGTTTTTTACGTGAATATTAGTAAACAGTGTTTTACGTTCATATACAGAGTGATCACAAACGTTAAAATAAACCTAAATTCTTCTCTATTTTGAATAAATACCATGTTTTTTTGTTCAGTGCGACCATAATTTATTTTATAAATATATTTATTTTTATTGATATTAATTAATCCAGACGTGATAGCACTAAACTAATACTGGCTTACTATTATAAAATTTACTGTCAGTGTAACTAGAGTTTTAAACGATTATATACTATAGCATTAGGAGGCATTTAGTAAAATAGAATATACACATATTTTACAATGCATATAATATGCAGAATAAAAACTAGTTCAATGTCCTGTTAATTATTTTAACCACCGATTGTATATTTAGAACATATTAGATCACTGTTTCATTATTTGTAATTCAACAAACGTTTAACAAAACGTGCGATTCGGAACTAGTGCACCAAAATAAACAGACAATTATAGATGCATTCGATTTAACTGCAACCGCATAAATGCTTACCGCATTAGTAGCGGCAACCGCATTACATGAGATAATAAACATTGGCACGACCGCAAATGATTTGACAGACGCGTGCGATACGTGCACGTGTTGGGAGCTTAAGACTTGACAACTGGTCATTATACTGCACGTTTATTCAAAGGTGGTAGAATGCGTCGTGTTTTGACTGCCACGGAATATTTCTACTGCTGCTGTTTTTGTTTGAAGGTTATGAAAATGCGCACTTACGCCCTGTATTCCAACTTACTTTTCAAGCATAGCAATGCATTCGCAGGTATTTATTTGAGATTGGCTTTTTTAATCATATCTGATAGGGATCTAATTTCATCTGGGGATCATTATAAGCGTAATCTTAACCACATATGCCAATTACCATTAGTTAGACTGGACGCTCGCTTGCTACATATTTAACTAAAATTATGTAAAAAGAAAAGGAAACAAAGGTAGCGTTGATGCATTACCAATTATTGCACCAAACCGTATGAACAATAATGAAGAATAAAATTCTATCAACGAATGGCAGTTTTGTCGTATCACGACAACTTCGCCCAAAGCATTCGAAGCTACACGGTTGGAAACATCCTGTGGCTCAGCGCACGTGCGCGTCACTTCCGCCGCACCTTCCCCCGTAGCTTAAACAAAGATCGCTTCAGTATACTTCAAACTTCAACTGTATTATTTTCTATTATAAGTTGTATAGAATCTGATTTGTCGACAAAACATTAAAATTCTTCATCGATACATCATGACTTATACACCCGTAGTTAAAACTGGCAGATTAAAAAAATGTGAATAAGATAGTCCCTTATAAATTGTCTATTTAAAAGTGTTTTTTGAACAAGTCTACTAATTTTTGGTTTATGAAGTCAAAATTAATAAAAGAAATTGATTGGAAATAAACAAAAAATATTAAGATGCGTTGGTACTTGGGGTACTATATGGAAATTTTGTTTTATTTTAATAAAATTAATATTTAAATACAATACTATAAAGTAAAAATGTACACTATAAAACTTCCAAAAATTTTATGCGTAGTTTCATTTTATTGTGTAAATAGGTATCTCCACGACTTTCTGAAACAAAAATAATGTATTCCGAAAAACCGTAGTAATGTTACTTAAAAACACGAAAATAACGCATCGTAAAACATATAAAACAAACATTATTACATTACTTGTAGCTGTATGTAACTTTTCATGTACGAGAGCCCACGCGGGACATAAATAACATGCATTCATCTATAAAATGGGACAACAAGACAGACAAGATTGATTTATTTTTAATACATCGCTTGTAAAGGATTACTCTTGCAGTGAAGTGTCTTAAGTACGCATGGTCGTTCTACAGATACTAGTGACTATAATTTCTTCAATAATGAAGAGCTATTTAAGGAATAGAAACACCACTTGATTTGCGACGATAAATTGTGGTACTTTAATTTAATTTATTTGCACACTCATAGCCTCGCCGCTATGGGTGCTATGGATACACGCAAAGACGAATACGCAGACACACAGACCCAGAACAGGAATCTAAATCCATTATTTGAATATTTATACAGCCGGGAATCAAACGCGGAACCCACTCCGTGTTAGGCCGGTATCAACCACGCGAGTTGTCATTATTATGTTTTAATTAGAATTAACATGAGGCACACGTGTTCATTGTCTTTACAGAAATACTCTAAAAATATGATCAATTCTCCAAAAAACAATTTATATTACTTTATAAAATTTGTTTTCATTTGTTAAATTTATTACCATATACATACTTTAACTCATCACGAACAACACAACATAACATAACAACACTTAAACGATAACTAGAAAAACATATTCAAAAAAAATCCTTTTCACAAAATTATACAATAACTTTAAGAATTATATGTATGTTCAGTTACTTAAATCATAAGTTAAGAGTCTTACAGCATAAGAGCCTAAGCCACATTGCCCTAAAAGAAATAAAACGCCTTGTGATAAGAATACGCCGTTTTAATAAGTGGGAACTCTAGCACAACGAAATGAAATTAGCTACTATACTTAAAACTTAGGGAGGTAACACACAAGCGACAGTTTGTATAGCGGTCGCTAGCAATGGGCGGTGACAATTGATGACCATTGGCGACTGTCGGCTGTCGTCGCTTGTCGTCGGCGATCGTGGTCATCAGTCACTAATGAAAAGCAGGCCTGTAGTCGCTGGCAACGAATGGCGACAGTCGCTCGCAACGGACGATGACAGTCGGAGATCGTCATGACTGTCGCCGGCGATTGTCGTGTTACTGTCGTATTACTAATAATAATATGATCTCAACATAAAAAACATGTACACATCCAGACATATATGGAAATGAAAACAGGTAAAATTTTGAAACTAAAAGTTAATATACAAAATTTATAAATATGAAGATTATTTTACAATTTTACTCTTCCTAGGGGCAGTGATTTGGACCATCTGTTTTATCTTTAATTTATACCTTTATTTTTGTTTATTTTATAGTTTATTTTTCTTTAATTTAGTTTTTTTGCAAATATTGTATATAATTTTAATTGTATGTTTTGATTTTATTGTATAAAATTAAAAATTATCTCAAATATATAAATAAACAAATTTTACAATTTAATTATGAAGTTACAAATTGTACTTCCAACATTTTTTTTTAATTATACGCAAACTTTTACATAAACGTACAGTAGGTAATGTATCATCATCTTTTTATTATTTCACGCGTAATAATGTACTTCATAAAACGTTTTGGACTGTTGTGAATAATTCGTCGTTTTCTACGAAACTACCGATTACTCACCCCAAACGATAATTTATCGCTTGCTGGGAATGGTCTGGTTGTACGAATATTGTGCTTGCCTTCTTAAGGGGAGTTTACATTTACTGTGCATTTTCTTAGTCACTTCAGGAATAATAATAATAGTAGTGGCAGAAAAAAGAGCCAAATTGAGAGCCTCCCTCTTTTTTTAAGCCGGTTAATTAGAGCATAAGAAGAAAAACTCGCCGAGATTCATCTACGGCAACCTAGCTACCTATGTATTTCGCCTTTATAGTAGTTTAAAGCCACGGTGTTACTCTTAAATGAGTTATACGGCAAAGAAAGAAATACCTACGAGACATTTTAAGGTTCTTTAAAACACCTCAGAAGCATTTTAAACCACTTCAAGAAAGACACCAGTCTTATTCCGGTGTCAGTAGCAGTAACCATTAAACATCAGGTCGGCTGCAAGCTATTTCAAGCCAAATGCACCTTATTTTCTATATATGATGGAATAGCAAACAAGCACGCATTCCACCTGATGGAAAGTGGCAACTGCTGCCCATGTACATATAGCGCTTCTTTGCTTCAATAACGTGTTGTTGTAAAATAAACACAGTTTTACAGTAGACCACTTTTTAAATTAAAAAAATAAATATTTTACCTAATTGTATTTGCGTTGCGTTGCGTTATTTGCGATATAATCCACCCCAGATAAGACTAGAATCCTACTTGAGGTCGACCACAGATGCGTTACTACCCTTGAGGACTAAGTTGGAATGCCTCGGATGAGTATGTCTTCCTTATCAAACCCCTTAAACCAAAAGACAGCAGCGCTTAACACTGATGTTATTAGTATAATTAAACCTCTGTAAATGACATTACAAGTACACAAAAAGTGGTAGAACTCTTTGTAATTTAATGCTGAGGCACTATACAAGCTACCTACTACACGTCTACAGAAGCCCAAGTTTATCAGACATACTTTGTATTTAGCATGTAAAATATTCTAGCAACATATTCCAAGCTTAGACTTGGTACGAGTACTTACTAACAAATATTAGAAGCCCTTGAGACTAATTTCACCAACTCGTCTTAAACAATAACGATCATTAACCTTAGTAATATCTACCTGTCTTATGTTTACGCTATAAAGCTTCCTATACACAATGTCGGTTTGAAAAATCAGTACCCGCTATTATCAGGTCATAATTCTGGCTTGTTTCTATTTGGGCTAAGATTTTGCAGAGCGCAGCGACGGACAGAAACCAGCGGCAAGGAGCGTTTACTCTGGCAAGTAAACTCGTGAGAATACTGTCTCACTACTAATTACCGTTCTTCTCCCAAAATAAGTATTTAAATAAGTGGGTAAGAGTTACGGATTGTTAAACACGTTTAAAAACATTGTAGAAAATGTTCTGTCATGTAAATTTCCTTCAGCCTGTGATAAAAAATGTACTTATGGATAATTTTAACAACGATATTATATATATTAAAAACCGACCTTTTGAAATACATAATAACGAGTTAACGATAACTAAAAAAAGTTGTAATTATCCTTATTAAAAGCTGATTTAAACATTTTAATCTACAATTCGACGACATTTTACAGTACAAGTAATATGTTTACAAGTTCCCTAAATACATCTTAATCAAGTATGCTCTATATCACAACTAACACAGTTTCTTAGTACTCGCTCAAGTACGCGATGCGATGTAAACGCAGCACGGACCGGTGTACACAATCTACAGAAATAGCGCGTTGCGTTAAAGATTTGACCGATCGCGTACGTACACAGAATTAGAATGTCGGATAGATAGCGAACGCAGATAGATTGCCAATAGATTGATAGCCTCTATTTTTCTTCGCTAAAATTTTAAATATAAGATTATAAAAACACAACTTTAGACGGTGAGTACCGAATTGAACCGATGAACTTGTTTAGTTTTATTATAATATTGAAAGGTGGTAGAGCCAATGGTTCAATCGTAGAGGTACGTTTCGATGAAAGATTGTTGATGCCGGCTGACTAACATTTAAGGCAACCATCTCAGTTCTGAAGAACAGAGAATGCTATGTATGTAGTCGGTCACATACGGCTTCACTTCATAGACGGCTGAAATTCTTCAGGTGGACTCAGGTGGAATATTATAATTTTAATAATATATAAAGTAATGTACAGTTTTTTTTCTCATAGTTAAAGTAGGAATAAGCACAATCGCAATTACCAAGTATCTTTGTATTCAAACAAAATACACCCCTATATTATTACACTTAAACATTCCCACGTTACAAAATAACGCAAAAACCCACATTATAACGTTAATATCCTATTCAACATTTCATAAAGCATTGTTGTTTGGCTTTATTGGACAAAAAAGACCGCTTTGCACTAAACTGATAAATATTGGAAACTTCCTGAGGGTCACTCACTTATAAAGACCAAATCGGCTTGTATTGCGTTTAGTATTTTATAAATAGAACAATTATTATCGAGCTTTCGAAACCACAATTCGTACATAGTTAAAGCTTTAAAATAAAATATTATATACTAGCTGACCCGGAAACTTCGTATCACCTTAGAATTATATAATGTGTTAAAGTTAAATAACTAAATTCTGAACAACATCTATTTGACAGACATAAAAACTGTTTGTATGGGAAAACAAACTTGTTGTTTTTAATATATTTTTAGCATTTTTGTTATATTTACTCACCTTTTAAACCTTTCCTGGACTTCTACAATTATTCAAAACCAAAATTAACCATTTTTATAATGGTAACCATAACGGTTCTCGATTTTTAGCGAGACTAACGAACAGCAATTGATTTATATATATATATAGATAAGTACTAAAAAAATATGTAAGTAAAGGTATCCAATCATGAGCGTAGTAATAATTAATTTGGCATCTAAAGGTGACAGTCATACAATGTTACTTATTAAATACAACCGGTTTACTATGGAAATAAAAAGATATTTTAAGCATTTACAAGTAACTCCAACTTTCTATAAAACCATTGAACTTTCTCATTCCACAAACCCTTTGACAATGTGAACTAAACTGACATACAAATGAGTTAAATAATTGGCCAAGTGCGAGTCGAACTCATATATGGAGGGTCCCATCAAATTTTAAAATTTTGTTAGATTTATGTTATCATGACAGCTATACTGGTTCACGCACAGTAACAAACAAAAGTGTCCTCCTATTCCGGTTCTAGTTTTTTGTACTTGGACTCTTGTTTATTTTTAACATATATTATTTTTTTATTTTTATTATTTTTGTAAGAAAATCAAGCGTCTATCTATTATGACGGCTTAGTAATAGGATTCCTTTTTTCCGTTTGGGTATGAAATCCTAAATACATTAATAATTTAACTACAATTTAAGAGTGTACAAATTAAGACACACTAGACACACAAAAATATATTAACTGTTATTTTTTTTAATTACTACACACAAATATTTATCTTGTTTGTTATCAACCAAACCGATTTCTTATTAATAAATAGGGTAATCCTAAGGCCTTGGACCTTAATCTCCCCTAGACGTCGACCTATTGTCCGAGCGATTTGTAAATGGATAAGTAGCTACAGATTTACTAGTGACGTCCTAAACTCTAAACAATTCCTAGTATCGATAAAATAGACTTAATATGGAGTTCGCAGAACGTTTATAAATATGAGGTGAAGAAAGCTATGATACAGCAATCAATATAGAGACGTGAATTCATCGATAAATAGAAATTTTAACGTGCCAAGTAATATCGTTTTCTGAGAAAAGTGGAGTAAAATTGTTTACAACTATAATCAGTAAAGTCGGTTAAAATATATTTACATTTAAAGAACTTTTCGCGTGACACCGCCCTCGTGTAAACTCGTGTTTTTCATTCACATATTTTTCCGTTATTTTATAAATACGACATTTGATTTTCAAAATTAGCTCTCGTAAACAAACAATCAAGCAGGCAGACAAAAATCACATTTTTTTTTAAATATATGTATCTTTAATTTTAAGATTCTACCAGATCGGTTTATAATGTTTTTTTTTATATATGATGAAGTAGCAAACGAGCATGCAGGCCACCAGATGGTAAGTGGCAACTTTCGCCCATGGACATTTGTGATCCACCCCAGACAAGACCAGAATCCCAACTTAAGTCGACCACAGATGCGTTGCTAACCCTGATGACTAAGTTGGAATGCCTCGTTAAGTTTATCTCCCTTACCACACCCTTCAAACCAGAACACAGCAGCGCT